>CAJQUW010005326.1:0-79274 GCA_907163375.1 Prostheceraeus crozeri
CTTTATTTCTAACTTGTAAACTCTTGAAACTTTATTTTGATATACAAACAGCTAAAACTTTATTTCTAACGTATACACCATTGAAACTTTAGTTTTTATCTTTTAAACTGTTGAAACTTTATTTTGTTTCTAACATGCAAACAGATAAAACTTTATTCTTAACTTGTAAACTGATGAAACTTCATTTTATTTCTAACATACAAGCTGATAAAACTTTATTGTTAACTTGTAAACGGGTGAAGCTTCATCAGTTTACAAGTTAAGAATAAAGTTTTATCTGTTTGCATGTTAGAAACAAAATAAAGTTTCAACAGTTTAAAAGATAAAAACTAAAGTTTCAATGGTGTATACGTTAGAAATAAAGTTTTAGCTGTTTGTATATCAAAATAAAGTTTCAAGAGTTTACAAGTTAGAAATAAAGTTTCAACACTGTGTATGTTAGAAATAGAGTTTTATCTGTTTGTTAAAATATGATTGCAGGATTTAATAGTTTGCAAGTTAGACTAAGCGTTCTACTATTTGTAAGTGAAAGATATAGTTTCAACAGTTTACAGATTAAAAATAAAGTTTCAACAGTGTGTATGTTGGAAATAAAGTTTAAGCTGCTTGTGTGTTAGAAATAAAACAAAGTTTCAACCGTTAACAAGTTAAAAATAAAGTTTCAATAGTTTACAAGTTAAGAATGAAGTTTCAATAGTGTGTGTATATTAAGAATAAAGTTTTATCTGTTTGTATGATAGAAATAAAACAAAGTTTTAACCGTTTACAAGTTAAAAATAAAGTTTCAATAGTTTACAAGTTAAGAATAAAGTTTCAATAGTGTGCATGTTAAGAATAAAGTTCTATTTGTTTATATGTTAGAAATAGAATGAAGTTTCGCCAGTTTACAAGTTACGAATAAAGTTCTATCTGTTTAAGTTTACAAGTTAAGAATAAAGTTCTATCTGTTTGTATGTTAGAAATGAAGTTTTATCTGTTTGTATGCTAGAAATAAAGTTTCATCAGTTTCCATATTAAAAAATAAAGTTTTTAGCAGTTTACAAGTTAAAAATAAAGTTTTAATAGTGTATGCGTTAGAAATAGAGTTTTAGCCTTTGTATGCTAGAAATAAAGGTATAGCTATTTGTAAAATAATAAAAATTGTAAGTGATTAGCATATTTCGTTTGCTGAAAAGAAGGTGTTCCGCCTGTTACTGTTGGTGTATTAATATTGAAGAATTTGGTAGTATCTGTTCAATTGAAGACTATAATGGTTCTAGCAAATATTAAAAACAGCAGCCATTATATAATTTATGAAACTGAACCCTTTCCTGCTGCTCTCATTCGAGTGGTACCCTATACATATTACCATCCTACATAACGGGCATTGTATCATAACAGGCTTATGTGATTTCAATAAAGTATCACGGATTGTTAAATTCCTAATGTGTTATCTGTTTAATGTATAGCTAATGGAGGCATGTTAAACGTTGAGTTTTTCCTTTATTCACTGACGACTCATCATATGAATGAGTTAAGGTGAAAACGGTATGCGTCATCACTTTGACTGACAAAGGAATGCACACGCACTGAATGGGGAAAAGATCAGGCTGTCAATAAGGATGAATAGAATCTTATCGAATGGTCTGACATCTACGACAATGAGGTGGATCCATTTTTAGACATGGGTTATCGCTTTGTCTGATATGAAAACGTTCACACGCTCGCATATTCAGCTGTGAATATAATTTACTATTGCTATTTTTAGTGACTATCTTTACAAGAAGAATGACAGTGATGTAAGCAACATGCTTCCTAAGCTGAAGAGAGCTGTTTGTGTTATTCTATTAGACATGTCGTTTAGCAAATCGGCGATACAACGATGTTGCCCACCTGTTAGAAAAATTAGCACAAGCGAGTTATGTGAAGTGTTACTTGATGATGCAAAGATACATCACATTTCATTTTTGATTGAAAATCAAAGTGCTCTTCTGAAACTGGGCGATGGCATTCATTGTCAATTGAGTGAAAATTTGATAAAACTGTAGTTTTTCATTGCTGTAAAATGTGTTTACTGCTACACGCATGATTGGTGTAGGAATACCAATGACCCTTAATAAACATGAACAACACCTTTACATTCAAAGTGATCTGATTTCACCTATTTCTTTTGATGAGAAAAAAGAATACATTTTACGCGATTTCATTCATGACAAAGACGCTTCATATGGAATAGTCCAGATATTGTTTGAACCTATTTTCTACCATCCTATCGTCAAACAAATGATACCCTCTATTGCTATCAAAATTACCAATGGTTTACAAGAGTGCATCCATGTGAAAGATACTAAATCCCTCATAACGTTAGTGTTTCGGAAAACAAAGTGAAGTCATTGTGATATGTTTATTGAAATATGTACATGAATGTGAAGCAATAGACTTTATACGACATCCACTGAAAATATATACATGAGCGCACTTCAATAAACATTGTTATATACAAAAAGTCTTTTTACTTCGTGAAGGGTGGAAATATACAGGGATAGGAAAAATGTCTTTCAGTGGAAAAGTCATCACATGGGGAATGTACAGATGTGGACACATATTCACAAGGAAAAAACAATCTCATGCGATACATAAAACAACAATGTTTATCTACAGAAATCAACATCAAAATACTGAGTTAAGGATGAATCTATTTACACGTCTCCTGAATGTGGTAGTGTGAGTTTAATTCTTTTGGGTGGTGGTATGTTTGTGTCAGGATGTCCATGTGGAAGAGATATGTTGTGTTCTAACCAGCACCTCTTATCCTCCCATGCTGAAAGCGCCCGTTTCCTAAAAGTATGAGTTTTGATCTCATGCGACTTAGATTTTAAGATTGTCATATTGAAAAACGTTATATTTTTATTTCTATAGGCTTTCCTGAAATTCTTATGTTTCATGTTAGAGACCAATGATCTTGATATGCCTTTAGCACGCTTAATACTATCGTCGCTATCCTTTAATTTCATACTGTACATTTTTGGACGGAGGAGAATCATTTCATCTATTTCCTTCCCTGCTGTCTCATCCTTAAAGCAGCCAAGTTTTGCCTTATTTTTGATGGAGTAGAGTGGGTGATCAGTAGGATAATTTGATGTATCAAAATATCTTTCTAAAGATTTTCCTACTTCATTGAAATTTAAATCTTTTTGAGTGGTAATACCTAAGAAGAAACTATCTGTATCACCACCCAACAAACGAACCTCTTTTACGAGAGGACATGGTTTTAGTAATTTATAAAAGAGTTGGTACATTTCAAGCTTAGAGTAATCTAGTACAGCTTGGCCAATATAGATGGGCTTGCACAACTCAACTTCAGATTTTATCATTTTAACACCTACAAGGTCCTCATCGATAATGTCTCTATCGATGAATAGAGGTGATGAGACCAATTTGTGATACTTTTGATCATCATTAACTAGTTTATAGTTTACACGTTTTCTAACATCCTCCATCGTCTTACCAAATAGACTATTATTCTTATATTTATAAAAATATTTTTCAAAATTATTTTGGGCTAGTGCACGTTTCTGGCTGTTGCTATCAATATATGGTTTGAGGAAGGCTTTCTGTCTAAATTTAATAATGCGGTGAACTCTTTTTAAAATCATACCCATTTCTAAATAAAATTTTAAGATGCTAAAGTGGACTAGATAGTTTTCTTTATCATACTGGGTGAGTAAAAGTTTGCGGCAAGGCTTATAGTCGGGTTGACCGCATGATTCTAAATCTTTATGAAATTGTTTCATAAAGTCGGAAAACATATCTTTACTCACTTCACCTGATTCGGGTGCGAGTGGAAAATCTACGGTTTTATGTTTAATATTATTTGGATAGATTAGATCTATCTCAAAATAATATCCCCAATCACCTTCATCTGGAATTGCTAGTATGTTGGAAGGGTTGGAGAAATGTTGAATTTCACTATCATCTAACCAGCTAAACTCAGAGTGAGGTAGCGGTTTGGATAATGAACTACCATACAAATTATTTTGGTCATAATACTTCAGATGAGTCTGGTCATTGCCTACTATTTTTGATTTTAACCTATGTTTATTTACAAATGTGAGACCACCGCGAATTCCTCGCTCAAATAAATTATACATTTCTGGATCTTGTAAGAGAGGGGGGGGACGTCAGTGAAAAGTTTTTCTCTCCGATTGAGCTGGAAATACACAATTTCCATGTAGAATTTGACGCTGAATCCGAATCTGGCCT
This sequence comes from Prostheceraeus crozeri, assembly GCA_907163375.1. Classification (NCBI taxonomy): domain Eukaryota; kingdom Metazoa; phylum Platyhelminthes; order Polycladida; family Euryleptidae; genus Prostheceraeus; species Prostheceraeus crozeri. Next base: position 4,243 of record CAJQUW010005326.1, read on the forward strand.
CCGTTTTCCCATCCGATGCTTCGTTTTGGCTCTACAGTAGGCAGCCATCGCAAAAATTCTAACTCTGTCGTTTTTTCGAAAAATGTTGAAAATTTTTTCTCTCCGATTGACTTGAAACTCACCATACAGATAGAGAATTTCACGCTGATTCCAAATCTGAAATCCGTTTTCCAATCCGATGCTTCGTTTTGAAGCTAGAGCCCAAAACGTCCCAAATTCTAACTCTGTCGTTTTTTGCCAATGTCCCAAAATCTTAAATGGCGTCTCACATCTAAACGAAGACAGATAGGAACAAGCCGATTCTTTCAGTGAATTTGTCTCACTCTTAGCTTTCAAACGAGCTATCGCACGACAAAATCCGTCCACTGGAAGCCAAAATCGAAGCAAGCTGTCCAGAGGGGGGGGCGTCAGTGAAAATTTTTTCTCTCCGATTGAGCTGGAAATATACCATTTCCATGTAGAATTTGACGCTGAATCCGAATCTGGCCTCCGTTTTCCCATCCGATGCTTCGTTTTGGCTCTACAGTAGGCAGCCATCGCAAAAATTCTAACTCTGTCGTTTTTTCGAAAAATGTTGAAAATTTTTTCTCGCCGATTGCCTTGAAACTCACCATACAGATAGAGAATTTCACGCTGATTCCAAATCTGAAATCCGTTTTCCCATCCGATGCTTCGTTTTGAAGCTACAGCCCAAAACGTCCCAAATTCTAACTCTGTCGTTTTTCGCCAATGTCCCAAAATCTTAAATGGCGTCTCACATCTAAACGAAGACAGATAGGAACAAGCCGATTCTTTCAGTGAATTTGTCTCACTCTTAGCTTTCAAACGAGCTATCGCACGACAAAATCCGTCCACTGGAAGCCAAAATCGAAGCAAGCTGTCCAGAGGGGGGGGGACGTCAGTGAAATTTCAAAATTTGATGAAAAATGTTTTGGTGACGGTCCCAGGTCGAAATTCAACACTTTGGAAAATTTTCAAAATTTTACCCATACAAAGTCACTCTGACACTTAGGATTTTTTCAGGTAAACGAGCTCCGACCTAAAATCTTGTAACCGCTCTAACTTTTGAACGAAGACAGATAGGAACAAGCCGATTCTTTCACTGAATTTGTCTCACTCTTAGCTTTCAAACGAGCTATCGCACGACAAAATCCGTCCACTGGAAGCCAAAATCGAAGCAAGCTGTCCAGAGGGGGGGGGACGTCAGCGAAAATTTTTTCTCTCCGATTGACTTGAAACTCACCCTACCGATGCAGAATTTCACGCTGAATCCGAATCTGCCCTCCGTTTTCTCATCCGATGCTTCGTTTGGGCGCTACACACCAAAACGTCCCAAATTTTAACTCTGTTAAAATTTTGAAGAAAAATTTTTTCTCGCCGATTGAGCTGGAAATCACACCACAGATGCAGAATTTTACGCTGAATCCGAATCTGGCAGCCATTTCACCATCCACGACAACCTAGACGGTCGCCCACGTCAACCTAGACGGTCGCCCACGTCAACCTAGACGGTCGCCCACGTCAACCTGGACGGTCGCCCAAGTCAACCAGGCGGTCGGACCAACTCACTCGAGTCTCACACTCTGTCGTTGCAGAGGGGGGGGAGTCAGCGAACATGTTGTGAACGTGAACCCACCTGGCCGGCACACCACGACAGACCACAACCTCTGTCGTTCCAGAGGGGGGGCGCGCTGTGTTTATTATGGACCTTTTGTTACTACTTCCGACAAATAATTCTTGACGAAGGTTAGAACAAAATCGTCGAAATTTGCGGATCTCATCTTCTCAATTAGTATGCGATGGGAAACTCTGTCAAAACCTTTCGATAAGTCCACTGATATGACATGGCAAGCTAACACTTCCTTCTTTTGAAGGTTATTCGTCACAAAATCTTCAAAGTCTAGTAGAGCACATACGGTTGAACTGTTCTTTTTAAAACCATATTGTTTATCATCGAAGTGCGACAAAAAATGAAAACCAATACTCTTGATTAACTCCTTCTCAAAAATACGTTCTGGTATGGGGAGAATGGAGATGGGGCGGACATTACAAATATCAGGCGGATTTGACTTCGGAAGTGGTAGTATGTCGGCTTTCTTCCATAGACGGGGTACATTGGCGAGTGAAACACATCGATTGAAAATAATAGTGAGTGGTTTGGCCAACACACTAGAGAACTTGGACCAGGCAATAGCAGGGATATCATCACTGCCAATGGAAGATCTAGCTTTGACTTCTTTCAATCTGCATTCAATCGCAGTTTCCGTGAAGACAGAAGGTATGAGGAATGACTTAGCTGTTGTACATATAGGATCATCAATGATAAAATGCTTCGATAAATTGGAATTGAGCAGATCGAGTACAGCAGGTAAGGGCACATCAGGAAAGAGTTTAGGAAGCCAGTTCTTGTCATAAGTGGGAGATTTTGACATGAATTTATAAATATCCCAGATAGAATTCCGGCGATTCAATGTTCTCTTGCTCCAATTAATTTTTGCCATATAAATATGTGATTTCACCTTTTCCTTATAATGATCATAAAGCTTCCAGTTTCTTTGACGATAGGCTTGGTATCGTTTGTTAACGAGAACTTTTATCGTATTGTTCATCCATGGTTTCCCATGAGATGAAAGTTTCACAATATCGGATGGAATAGTAGCTAAAGCAGAACGAAAAATGTCATTAAATATTGAACAAACTTCATCGAGGGTAGCGTTATCGAACAACTTGGACCAATCGGAACTTTCTAAGATATTAAATGCCAGTTTCAGGTTTGAATCACGCATATCCATGATTTTCATATAATTAGGCTTGATTTTCAGAGATTGGACAGGTTTCAATATTATAATGGAATGATCACTGGCACCTAGAGGGCTATCGATGAGTGGTTTAGAATATTCACACACCAATTTATCAGGAATCAGAATGAGATCTAGCACAGCATTACCACGGGTCGCATCACAGACAACATTCTCTAGTCCGAAATAAATTTCAAAGTCATTATGATCAAACTCTGTTAAAGTCGCCAACAAGGAAAACTTCATAACCAGTATATACAGCAAGGAAATCATCAATAACAGCAGATACATAATTTGTAAGCATACGAGATGTCTCAGTATTGAGCGAACTTCCCCTCGGAAAGTAAAGTAAGGATAATAGACAATTGAATGATTTATACGACACACGGAGAAGGAGCATTTCGACGTCTTGGTATGGAGATTCCGAAAATAAAACAGAAACTGAGAATTCAGATCTAGTCCAGCAGCAGACACCACCACCTTTTTTGCCACTTTTCCTGTCAGCTCTAAACAACGAATAACCAGGCACATAAACTGAAGAATCAGATACTGATTCATCCATCCAAGACTCAGTTATACATATAATGTCCGGAGAATATGTAGACGCAATGGCAAGTAGTTCATCAAATTTGTTTGTAACAGAACGGGTATTGGTAAGACAGAGACAAGGAAGGTTCAAACTTGGACTTAGTCAATGTTTGGGTTTAACTCGTGGAACAATTTTTCCACTTTTAAGGACAACGTCTTCCCCTCTCTCTTTCCTTACATTCAGTTCCTCCCGAAGAAGTTTACTTTCTTCTCGTTGCGTTGGAGTTAAGTCGTTTTTGATGTATACCTTTTTATAGTTCGGATTGCTCATCAAGATTTTTGACTTCCTCAAACATTGTAACTTCTGCTCAAATGAAGAAAATCGCACCTGACTGGCCGAGAAGACCCATGAGAAGTTCTCCTTCCCAATCTATCTCTTGAAACGATGTGCTTCTTATCAATCATCAGAGTATCAACAAGATTATCAATAACTGCGTTATCCAGGTCCTGTTCATCATCTGAGACAGGCGGATCTTCGAGACCAAAAATAATAATATTATTCCGTTTTTCCATTCTACTTTCATGCTCAGTAATAGCCTTGCTAATTAACATGCCAACATCAGAAGAACACTTTGTATTCAATTGATCACGGAGAGATGATAATTCTTCTTCAACTCGATTAAATCGAGCCAATAACTCTGTAAAATTCACTTGTTTACAATCATCACATCGGTATGAAAAATTTTCATTCGAGCAAACGGCTTTACCAATATTAGCGGACAATCCTGAACACTCACGTTTAGCATGAAACATTTTCATACAGATTTGGCAACGTATGACGTCACTATCAATGGACATGTTACAAATAGTGCACAGATATCTTGCTATTGTCTGGTCATTGCTACCTTTCCGTGAATTTACCATCTCAAACTGCAGAAATCCTCGAATGAACACCAATCAGTGGAAATTAATTCAAGAATTAAGAACTTCCAATCTCCCCAAAAATCAACACAACTTCATATAATGAGCTTCTCACAGTTAAACCCGGAAGACCACCACGATTTATCAGGTATAAATTTGATAGATAACTGCCACAGGTAATCGAGATGTAGACCAATTGCAAAACACTCACAAGAGACACTTCTGACACGACCGCTACGCTACGCAGATCACAGATATTCATTATGGAGCTTAAGATGGCCTTACTGATGAACCATAACGGCGAGAGACTTTCATACTTAGGTCATGAAGAGAAAGATATGTCGTTTAGCATATGAAGATCTTGGTAATTTTCGGTCCTTTTAGGAACAACCACATGAAATCAGCGCGAGACTCAATGGCGGATAACATGACGAAAATCGTTGAGACGAATGGACTATGAACCTTTGATGAATAACAACACGACATGAAATGAGCAGGCCCAACATACGGCCGTTGTCAGGCCTCTTTTCCACATCTACTATCTAAGGCGAGATCTTTTCATGAGAAGTTTTAAGTATATGTTATTAATTCGCAAAAATGAATTCAGAAATCGATTCATTCAGAACGAGTATTTTATTGATTGCAACTTAATCGTGACAACCAATAGTTTGTATCAAGTGAATTTTCATTGTTACATAAACCGACATACATTTTTCTTCGACATGCATACAATGCAAAAAATCTGCGCATACTTGTGTCTCAACTGCTGGTGTGATGCGAACTGTCATACACTAAGAAAATATAAATTTGTATCCTTATGGTTTTGTAGATTTTGTAGATATTCTTTAAGTAAAAGATTGTTTCGTCGCATGTATGTCAAAATTCTCTTTGTATTCATGCAGAAGGGATGTAGCGAACAATTGGGAATACAATAATTTTCAATTCAATGTCTCCTGCTGTGTTATATAGTAAATATTCGTTTACAGAACAGAATTGGAACCTTTCAATTCCAACTTAGCATATACGACAGAAATTCGTTTCGTTTAATTCTCTTAAAACATACAGCATTTTAGTCCGGGAGCTAGCGTGAAGTTGTGCAGGGAACGAGGTAGTACATAAAACTTTCACATAGCATAGTACACCTCTAACCTACTGCAAAACTTCGCGTCTGCCGGATCAGATCATTTGCTTTTCAGAAATAGAGAGGATAACACAATCCTATGTATTTCCAGTGGTAAAATTGTGACATTTAAGGTGTTGACTCCATTTTTTCGAATTTTTGCTCATAAAAGTTACACAAATTGGTATTTTGTTGAACTGGTTATTATAGAAATCATCTACAGATCATGATCTTTCAAATGAGTCATCATTCAGTGACAGAGGATAAAGTAAAGTGTACAAACAGACACTTTTCGTTAAAGTATATCAACAATTTTCCTGAAATTTCTATGTTAAAATTTGCAGTTACACCAACGAAAAGTGTCTGTTTGTACACTTTACTTTATCCTCTGTCACTGAATGATGACTCATTTGAAAGATCATGATCTGTAGATGATTTCTATAAGAACTAGTTCAACAAAATACCAATTTGTGTAACTTCTATGAGCAAAAATTCGAAAAAATGGAGTCAACACCTTAAATGTCACAATTTTACCACTGGAAATACATAGGATTGTGTTATCCTCTCTATTTCTGAAAAGCAAATGATCTGATCCGGCAGACGCGAAGTTTTGCAGTAGGTTAGAGGTGTACTATGCTATGTGAAAGTTTTATGTACTACCTCGTTCCCTGCACAACTTCGCGCTAGCTCCCGGACTATTTAAGCTAACAGTAGTATATAGTGTGACATCCAGCGCGACGCTTCGCTTCGCTTTGCTTCGCTTCGCTTGCGCCGGATGTCACACTTTTGCGGGTTTTTTCAAAATTTTCAAAAAAAATCAAAATTTCATAAATTTAGGTAGACTTCAAATTTCACGTGGCCGAAGGCCGAAGGCCGAAAATTTAGGTAGTGACAAATTTTCAAAAAATCAAAATTTCAAAAATTTAGGTAAACTACAAATTTCATGTAATCGAAAATTTAAGTTGTCTCAAAATATCACGTAATCGAAAATTTAAGTTGTTTCAAAATATCACGTGGTCTAAGAATTTTGAAAATGTAGGCAGATGAAAATTTAGGTAGCCCAAAAAATATCACGTTGTCCTAATATAGCAGAAGATTGTATTCAAAATATTTATTCAAAATATTTCTTTAAAAATGGAAGAAACAAAAGTGGATGAAACAAAAGTGGAAGAAACCGCAAGAATATATCCTTCGTTATCACAGTTAAAAATAAGTGAATTGAATAAAGAAAAACACAAAGATAGAGTTAGGTATATGAAAGATAAGGAATCTCAATTATTATTAAGATTAGAGCATTATAAAAAATTAAGAAGGAGATGGACTAATGTTAAGAATGTAACACAAGGAATTGGCATATTCTTAACAATAAGTTTAGGTGCTTTAACAATTGTTATATCTTCAGGTGTTTTAGTAATTCCAGTAGTTGCTACAGCTTTAACAGGTACGGGTGTTTTTGCAACTTCACTTGTTACAATGTTAGATAAATCTTTAATAACTAAGAAACGAAAATCATTAAAAACTAAGCATTTACATATTAAAGAAGTCTATGATAAACTACATTACTACTTTCAAAGAGTATGTGATGATAATGTTATTACGTTAGATGAGATTGAAAAATTTGATCAAATAGCTAATGAAGTAAATCAAATATCATTTCAATTACAGTCAGAAAAAGTTGATGATAAGAATAAACAGGATGGCAAAATTTTGAGTGATGGTAAAATTTCTAATGAAGAAAATGACAAAATTTTTTTAGAAGAGCTTTAAGCCAAAATTTAAGCAAAACTTTATTAAACAAAACTTTATTAAACAAAACTTAAAACGAGAAACCTTTAAACGAAAAGATGTCAGACAACAAAGGAATAAAAAAATAATTTGTTCAGTAAAATGTTTTTGCTGTATTCCAATGTTACCACAAAATTCAAATATTATATTTCAAAAATGGATGAAATTAAAGCTGATAATTTTAAAAGAATAAAACAATTAGAAGAGTTAATAAAACAAAGAAATATTATGAAAGAAAATCATCTTCAACATAGAATGATAAAAGCTGGTATTCAATCTGATATGTTTGAAAAAATGCAGCAAACCGAGCAAGTAAAAACTGATTTTGAGAAAACTATGAAACCATTTAAAACTCTTGAAAAAGAAAGTACAAATAATGATAAACAAATTGATATAACAGATCCAGAGCACAAAACTATATTAGATGACTATGGATTACTAGAATCAAACATTAATAAGAAATTACCAAAATCTATGCAATTTGAACATTCTATTTCATTTATAGATGGAAAAACAATACCTAGATTTTATCACGGACAAAAAGAAATATTTCCACAACCTTTTCGAGGTTTAATTTTTTCACCAGATAAATCTCCTTTTAATTTAAATAGAAATTTTGTTGATCTTTTAAGAGGAGCAGATTTAAATAATTATGCTGTAGAAGATCTCATAAAATATAAAGCTATGTTAGATAGAGTTAAAGCAGGAAAAACTCTTAAACGTCATAGAGAATTAGAAAATTTATTATCAACGGGAGTTAAAGTAGGAAAAGGTTTTAAAACTGAAACAACTGTATTCTTACCAGATGATCCACAAGAATTACTAAATAGATTAAATATTTTAATATCTGCAATAAAAGAAGGACATAATTCTAGTTTCAATGAAATTCATGCTATATTGAAAAGACTGTTAGAAAAGAAGATTCTAAATGAAGAGAATTATAAAAGTATAACGAACCGAATGTTCTAGGGCTTCGCCCGTAGCTGAAATATGTTGTTGTTTTTAATTTTTTATAAAAAAAATTTCATAAAAAAATGTTTATTTAAAATTTTTAGTTAAAAAATGTGTTCAGCAGATTTAGACAAAATTAATAATCATTTAGAAAATTTGACAGAGATTTTGGGTTCATCAAAATTCAGTACGACGTTAAAATTTATAACAACTACTTCATCACACACTTGTAATTTAGAACCCATTCTACATTTGGAACAAAATAAAAATTATCAAATTGCATTGACTAGTTTCTCTACATTTAACACTATTCAAAATGTTATAAAAGATGTGAATGATCAATTTAGATATTCTACTGATAAAGGCAAAACATGGAAAATACAAACTTTTCTTCCTGGTTCTTACGAAGTTGAATCAATTTCAAATGAAATTAAGAGACATTTAGGTATACCATTTAAAGATAATAAACAATTACATTTCGCAGTTGAACCGGCAGTTAATAAAATTTCTCTTACTTTAGACGAAAATCATCAAGTTGATTTTAATCATGATAGATCATTGTCAAAGCTATTAGGATTTAATAAACAAACCTATAGTCAAGGTTATCATTTAGGTGAGAAGATTCCAAAAATAACTGAAATAAATTCAACTGTTGTACATTGTGACATTATTGAAGGAGGATATATAAATGGTAAATTGTCAAATTTAATATTCAGTTTTCCAGCTTTTACTGTACCCATTGGTTAAAGATTAAATGTATTTCCCCAAACATAAACATATTTTCCTATTACAAGAAAAACTATTAACAACATTGGCATTAGAATCACTGATGAGAAAGGACAAGAAATAAATTTTGGAGGTGAAGAGATTATGATAGATCTTTTGGTTCGGGAGGTATAAACTCCCGTTCGGGAGGTATAAACTCCCGTTCAAGAGGTATAAACTCCCGTTCGGGAGGTATAAACTCCCACGCGAAGCTAGAAAAGTTTAATTTTCTTCTTCTTCTTTAAAAATAAAATAAAAATAAATTTTTTTATTAAAAAATGAGTGAAGTACTACCATTAAATAAAAAAACTCAAATTTAATCATCATCCAAATTTATCTAATAAAGTTTTGTCAGTTATTTGCGGAAGATCAGGTTGTGGAAAAACATATCTATTATTTAAAATTTTAACGACTCCAAATTTTATGGATTATAACAATCTTATAATTTATACAACAACAGCAGAACAACCCGTCTATCAATTTTTAAAGTATGGATTTGAAAATAATCTTAAAAAAACAGCAATTGCTTCATTATTCAAAGAATATGAAAAATCTGAAGATGAAGAAGAAATAAGTTCGTGGTGTGAAGAAGCAGCAAAAAATAATCAGTTAGTTGAATCCAATAAAAATAAGCATATAAAGATACAATTAATAGATGATAGTGGTAATATGCAAGATCCTAGTAAACTAGATAAAACAATGAAACATTGTGTAATATTTGATGATTGTGTTAATGACAGAAATCAGTCAGTTCAGAGAAATTATTTCACAAGAGGTAGACATAACAACTGTAGTGTTTTTTATTTAACACAAAGTATGTATTCATTAGACGGAAGTGTTATTAGAAAGAATGCAAATATATTTATACTATTTGAAATAAATGCAAGAAACTTAAGTGATTTGTTAAGAGATTTATGTGTAAGAAATAAAGATGAATTTAAACAATCGTGTAACAATGCTTGGTCAAAAGATTATGGATTTATCACAATTAATATTGATAAAAAAATTCATGATAGAGTTATAGAACATTTGTTTACCGAGTGATAAAAAAATATACAAATATAGTGTTATAATATTTTTTTTTATTTTATGTATATATCAAATTTGACTATCTTAGAAATTAGAAAATTAAAAAGGTGAAGTAGTTATTCCATCAGGTAAATTTTTCTTTTATCATCAAATGGATCTAATGCTAATTTATGTTCTTCTTTTAAATACATTTTATGTTTTTTTGAATTAAGTCTATAAATTACATGCTGTTTTTATTTCATTATTAAATAATACATTTTTATAATCTTGAAATGTTATTTGATTAGCCACTGATGCCTTTGAAATTCCTTTTGATGTTTTATGTGTTTTAATATTATTAGTTGTGTTATAACAGTAACATTTAGATTTTAAAAATATAGCTTCTGTTATGAAATCTTCATTTCCTTCTAGTTCATCTTTTACTTTACATAATTCTGAAGGATGAATGATATCTTTTATTTTATTAATTTCTTCATCAAGTGAAGAATTATACGGTATTGTTAATTCTAAGAAAACAGAATCGGTATCTGTAAAGTGTAATTTATAGTTTTTGCCATAAGCAGGTGCTAAATAATCATATATAAATCTATACATAAATGGTTTAGCTAATTCTAATATAGTGAATCCTATAATATTAGACTTATCATGTTTTACGCTGATTCGACGTAAATGTACAGCACATAGTTCATCACTAAATCTAGTAGTTCTTTTATATGTAGGTTTCCTTGTTAAATTTTGAAACCTATCTTTATTATAAACTATTTCAATATTTTGTCTATTATGCACATTTTCTAAAGTCTTACCATAAAATGCATTATTCATTAATTTGAAGAACACGTTTCCAAAATCATCTTTATTTCTTTTAGCTATTTTACGTTTTTCAATATTGAACTCTATATAATCTTTTAACCACCTAGATTTTCTATACACTAGCTTCCGGTGAATTTTTGTGAGAATCATTCCATGATCTAAATACCAATCTAGCATTCTTCCTTCAACAAAATACTTTCCTTTATTGCTTTGTGTTAACATAAGGTTTTTTGTTGGTCTGTATTTCTTAGGAATTATAGATTTTTGATAATCTGAAAATCTTCTATATTGGGAATTTTGTTTTCGGGACAGAAAGGAAAATATTTTGTTTTATCTTTTATTTCATCAGGGTATACTAAATCAACTTCATATATATAACCATGATTATAATTTCCATCATATGTTTTTTGATAATCAAGAATATTACACCATTCCATCTCACCTGTTGGTAATTCTTGTATCATGCAAGAAGAATATAAGCTATTAAAATCATAATATAACAAATAGTTTTCTCTCATGAATTCATCAATTGCATTTTCACGTTCTACTCCTTCTCGTTTCGTTCGAAAAATTTCTAATATTTTTTCTTTTTCTTCTGGAGATAAAGGTTTCATTATTCCATATTCTTGTGGATTTACTTTCTTATTGTAACACTGTACATAGCGATTACCTAAAACTGATGAAACTCCACCTCTAATTCCAGATTCAAAAAATAATAATTTATCATATGTATTTTCTTTATAATGTTTAAGTTTGACGGACTTTGTCCTAGAGCCATCGGCTTGAACACCAGTATGTTTTAATCCTGCTAACCATGTTAAACCTGGTGTAGAATAAAAATAACATGGATCTATTCCATAATATTCTAAACACATGTCACGAAAGTTTTCAAAAAGATCGGCTAGTATTAGCACATCTATCTGAAGATATTTCATTGTATAATCATACATTGTTCTACAATTTAACTCTCTCCAATTTTTTCAGCTTCTGCATAATCTTCTTCAGATAATTGTGATTGTTTTAATGTTGATTTAAATTTATTTATTGGAGGAAGTTGTTTTTCTTCCATAATTTTATTCACAGAATTAAAATCAGTCTTCGACTGTGAACCACAGGTTTTATCTCCAGTTATGTACTCATACGGAAATATTCCTTTTAAAGGTTTAAAATTATATTTATTTAATATTTTACATTGTTCAGATTTCAAAGTTTTTCCCATAACATCTAATGAATAAGGAGTAAAAAATCTAAGTGCATCTAAAATTCTAATACAACCTAATTGCATTGAAAAATATTCTTCTTCTGTTTTACATAGTACATTTATTTGTTGTTGTTGTAATTTTTCAGATGAAAATAAATCTTTCATTATTAAATGGAAATCATATTTAGAACCGTTATAGAAATATAAAGGAACAAAGTTATATTTAAATTTATTAGCATTAAGATTACAAGAATTATGTGCTGCACCTCTATATAATCCATTTAGATGATCATGATCTTTTACCTTATTAAGATATCTACCTCTGCCATTTTTATAATTTTTTGTAAATTCTTTTCCCAGTAATAACAATTTGTTTCATTAACAAAATTAATTTTTTCTTCATCCGTTAATGGCATCATTGGTATATTTGTTTCAAGCAATTGAGAAAAACGTCCTTGTAATTCTTCTACTTTCTTTGTAAAAATTTCTGAACTATCTTCACCATAATATTGATAATATTCTGATTTAAATAATTCAGGATAATTTGAATGAATGTACATTCCCCAACATAATGGTTTTTGTTCAAATAAATATTTTTCTTTACTTTGTTCAGCTGCACTTTTTTCATAATTATCATTTTCAGAATCGGGCGAAGCCCTGGAAGACATCTCCGATGTCCCGTGATTTTGTGTCATATTAACATTATATGCTTCAAAATCACAATAAATAGTAAAGGGTACTTTATTTTTGAAATACCATTTATTGTATTCTAAATAATCATCTTCAGGAAAAGTATTTTCAACTGCTTCGTTTTGTTGACAATTCTCCAAATGTCTATTCATTTCTTCTTTAGTTCTAAAACTTGTCATACATTGAAGACAAGGAAAATTTGTATTATCTGAAGTTTTTGTAAATATAGAAACGTCTTTACACAATATAAAATGACCCTGATAATATAAAATATTCGCTTGTGCTGGTTGCTTTGTTTGTTTTAATTTTTCAAATTTATCTTTATATATTTCATGTGTTTCATCAATTTGTCTTTGTAAATCTTTTTCAGACTGTTGATAATTTTGATTGAATATTTCAGCTGTTGTTCATATTCATTATTATATTGTTCTTTATATTGTTGTTGACATTTTTTAAACATTCATTTAATTCTTTATTTTCTTCATTATTTAATTCTTTATTGTCTTTATTTAATTCTTGAATCGTTTCTATCTTATTTTGATATTTATGGCCATATTCTTGTACTAATATTTTTGTTTGTTGTTGATAATCTGTTTTACATTTTTGTAAAATTTCATTTAAATTTTGTAATTTTTGTTGATATTCTAAAGATAAAGATAAATAATCGGAATCATAATCATAATTATAATTACGTCCTTTATAATTATTATGATTAATCATTATTGGTGATAGTGTTTTAACAATTTGAAATTTTTCAGTACATATTATATTTCCTTGGTAAAAAATATTATGATGCATGTAATTTCCTTTATCATTATATACTATTTCTGATTGACATAAATTTTTATTATTCAAATAAATTTTTTTTGAATCTGAGTAAAGTGGAGTAATTTTACCAATAGAAACATAATTCACATTTAATTCAAAAACATTAAATTTTTATTCTTTTTATGAAACTTTTTTAACCTATTATAATCATATGGAAATTCATGTAAGCCATCAGAAAGATCAAATTCATTTATGTATTCTTCTTTATTGTAATGACTTAGTCTTTCTTTATGATATTCTGCAGGATGTAAATGTGCTATAATACTCCACAGAAAACAATAATCATCTTCATTTTTTATGTTGATTATTTGTGGTGAACTTAAAGGTAAAGAAACATAACTACCACCAGTATTATTTTTATTTTTATCAATTACTATTTTCTTAGATAGTGTTTTAACAAATCTCCAACCAGATTCACGTAATTGGGCTTCAATTATACAATTTTCTAATTTAAGTATCATCGATTCAAGTATGGGTTGTATATCATTTACATTATGAATTTCTTGTGAATTTGTAAAATGTCCTTGTATTATTTCTTCAGGAATTCCATCAGGTCCATTTTTTGTATAAAGTACTTCTACATTCATATAACATTTGAAAGATTTCTTAAATATATTATAAAAGTTAGCTAGAATATCAGAAAAAGTTTCATCGGTTTCATTATGTTCAACCGATTCATTAAATAAATATTTTTTATCTGTTATGGGCGAAGCCCTAGCACCGTCGGTTCGTTCGGCTTCATCGGTTCGTTCAGCTTCATATGTTTTTTTAATTTCGTTTAATTCATCTATTTCGTTAAATTCATCAGTATCGCTAAATAAATATCTTCCATCTGGTATGGTCTCATCTTCACTATTAAAAACTTTTTTATATTCCGAATGTGAATAATCATCAAACATTTTTTTAACTAATGTATCAGTAGGTAATGTTTCTAGATAGTTTATATAATTATTTGATTTTAATATATTTCCTTCATCAACTCGATCTACATTTTGTAAATGCAATTTAATATCTAAATGAGATTGATAACTTCTTTTTGTTTGCAACTTTTTTTACATAAGTTACAATAAAACTTGGTATTTTCCATTTTTTATAAAGAAAAAATTGTGTTTTAATTTTAGATATAAACATTCTAATATCAAGGTCTTGAGAGTTATTTTATATTATTATATATTTCACGTTCTTAAGTTATTTTATTTTCTTTATCACATTAAGTTTTATCACATAACGTTTTATCAAAAGATAATTAAAATTTATTTTCACAAACTATTGATTCTTCATCATCAACAATTGATTCTTCATCATCATAATAAATTGTTTCTTCAACATCATAAATTACACTTTTTGGTATAGGATGCCATTCCCTGATAGGATACCATTCTCTTATTGGAATATCTAACTCTAAATTACATTTTTTATCTGATAATAATATAATAGAGAAAAATATTGGTCTTTGATCTCTTTTGGAAAATTTAATAACACCACCATAATCTGAATCACTTTTAGTTTTTATTAAAGATGATAAAATTTTTAATTGATTAGATGTAAATCCTAATTTAAATTTTGTAGACCCGACACATAGTTGTCTAACAGTATCTTCAACTATACCATCATTATTATTTTCAATTGTAAGAAAATGAAATTTAGATAAATTTTGATTATATGTAGTATTAATATCATGTACACGTACATCAGTATGAGATATAAATTTTTCTTCACTTAGATTTTTATAATTACTAATATTTTTATAATCTTTTTTACCATTTACACCATTTTCAGATGTTTCAAAATCATCATTTATATTATCATCATCTATATTATCATCATCAACATTATTATTATAAGATTCTTTAAGATCGGGCAAAGCCCTAGAACCTTCGGTTCGTTTATTATGATTATGATTATGGTCATTGTTAATAGTATAAGGTATAGTCCACATATAAATTTTTTCTTGTTGGGCCAAACCATTTATATTGGATTTTGATAATTTAATATTTAAATTTGAATATAATCCTATATAAGTATCATCATCATATCTTTGCGGCATTTCTAATGTTTCTTGTTTATATATTGTATCTCTATAATAAACTTGGCATAATAATTCTTCATTATGTTTTTTACTCTCCATGTGAATGTTATATTGATTTTGATCGTCAACAAATAATCTTATTTTTTCTTTGGAAAAAGATTTTAATTTTTTAACTAATTCTCTAATATTGATATAATTAATAATTTTATTTTCTATCCAATCAGTATTACTAATTGGTAACACTGCTCTAATAAATGCATAAACATTATTATGACCTATTATAACCATATTTTCTTTATTTAATTCTACATAAGCTACATCATTATATTTGCTCACAATCTCCATAAATTTTATAAATGGAACCCCCGGAAATAAACAATAGTTAGTTTCTATAGAAGGTAAACCTTTAGTCTGTTCTCTAAGTATTTCGGCTTGTAATTCAAACAAAAGATTTACATCTATACATGGATTTGTAATAGTATTATTATTATTATTATTATTATTATCAAAACATATATTTTCGAATCCCGTTGATCTCGTCGAATAAGAAGAACAGGATGATGCGGGGGAATATAATTTTTTTAAATTTGCTTTTTCCATTTTTTTATTTTTATTAGAAAAAATTTATTTTTTTATTGTTAAAAAATGATGTTACCAAATGTTGGTGGAGGTGCATATATCCCGAATAATCGTGAATTAGAAATAGAAATAGAAAATTATATCATGAAAACTGGAGATGTTTTATCTGGTCCATTGCATCTTTCTATTCTTCCGCAACAAAATACAGAGTTAACAAATAAACAATATGTTGATACACAAATCAATGATTTAAAAGAAAAAAATATAAACGATGTTTTGGTTCCACTGATGAATGAATTAAAGTTGCTTAAACTTAATGACAAATCATAAAACGAAAAATTATTAAAACTTGATAAAAAGGATAGAGAGCTAATGCAGATTGGAAGCATTGGAGCAGATTGGAAGATTGGAAGCATCATCCTGTTCTTCTTATTCGACGAGATATAGCAAAACTTTTTAAAAAGATTTCAGAACAACCAAGAATTTTAATATTACTTTCTTTAAATTTAAAATCTGCTGTAATTAAAAATAAACATCAGATACAACTATTGAAAGAACAATTAGAAGATGAAATAGAAAATCTACCTGAAAGAATTAAAAAAAATTTAAAGCAGTTACAAACTACATTCCAAAAAAGTGTTGATGAATTGAGTTCTAAAATTACTCAACAAATGAAAAAGATGAATAGAATAATAAATGAAGTAAACTCGCTTAATCAAAAAGTTGATAAAATGAAAACTCTTAAAATCAATTTAGAAAATGAATTAAAGAAAAATTTACAAGAAAACTCTAAAGAAAATAAAGAACAGTTAGATTCTGTTAAAAGACAACTAGATGTTCTGAAAATTAAGTTAAATGCTCTTAAAACGGCGTTGAAGATGAATCAGGAGAAAATGGAAGGTAATAGAAAAGAAATTAAAGTACATCACACGCTACTTGACGCAATAGATAAAGTGCAAAAGAAAATTAATAAAGTTATCACGAAGTTGTTGACCATTCACAAACGTAAATCTTGATCGACGAAGTCTTGGGTTTCTAACCTATCGGAGCGAAGCTCCTCGAGGCTTTAGCCAATCACAAACGTAAATCTTAACGTAAATCTTAACGTAAATATTTTTCCCAAAGGTCAAATTTATTCCTAAAAAATGCCTATAATCTATAAACACAATCTTAAACATTTTGCTTCAAATCAAAGAATTGCTCATGAACCACGTATGAGTACTGTTTATCTTTATGATAATAGAGAAACAGTCGGAACACAAAAGGTCCTAGGCACCGCAGGTGCCGTTCACACGGAAGGAGCTGGCATCTTTTCTGGTATTGGAAGTATCGTTAACTTAATTAAAAATAATAAAGATTTGATTACATCTGCTGCAAAAGGAGCAGCTGCTATAGGTAGTACAGCTAGTGCAATATCAAATGCTGTTAAATCTCAAAACGAATTAAAACAACTAGAAGCTATTCGTAAACTTAGGAATGATTCTGAAGAACTAAAATGTTTAAAAAACTTTCAGAGGAAACAAAAAACAAAATTGCTAACATAGCTGTGGGGGAAACCTTGAGGAGCGGAGCTCCGTCTGATAGTAAACATGAGAAGAAATCAGGCGTAGCCATAAAACGTTCAATTGAAGAAATAAGAGGAAATGGTGTTAACAGCAACCTTCGGTTTAACCAGCAAAGCTGTAGCGGAGCTGGTCTAGCGAAATTCTAAAATTATATTTTAGTAAAAATTTTTTAGTAAAATTTTTTAGCAAAATATTTTAGCAAAATTTTTTCTGTGTGTGAGAAAAAACAAAAAGTCAAATTATTTTTTATAAAAATGTCTTTGCTAATTGAAAATAAATTTGAATTAGATAAACCACCAGGTGTTAGTTATAATCAAAAAAAGAATGACTATATAAGAATTGCTATGAATCCCGGATCTTCCAGTAGAGTGAATACTGGAGGTGATTTAATTTTTGAAGTTGATAATCAACAGAGTTATTTATATTTACCTGATTCATTTTCACACTGTGAATATTCTTTATATAGTGATGCCAATTTTACAACACTATTACCAGATACCGATAATATTGCACTAGAGAATAATTTCTTTCCAAGATTATTTACACAAATGCGTTTAGATGTTACAAATCAAAATATAGAAACAATAAGTGATTCTCCAGGTGTAATTGATACAATGCTTAGATTTGTAACAATTGGTGAAAATAATAAAAAGTATGAAATCGAAGGTTGGTTTCCTGATACTAATGATGGTATAATTATAGATGATTTAACTTACGCTGGAACAGACGCAGCAGGAATTGCGAAAGATGTAGAAAATATTGCAAAACATTTAAATAAAACAAACAATAGTGCATATAAAGAAAGACGTGAATTTAACAAGAAAAGTAAACAGACAGTAAATTGGTCATTGTCTCCATTATTCGGATATTTAGATTATGATAAAATATCATATCAATTAAAATTTAAATTAATAATTCATCGCACAGCAAATAATGAATTAATCTTTTTTGGTAAGACTGGAAAAAAAGCATATTTAAAAATTGATAGACTTGAATGGTGGATTAAGCATATTACTCCTAGTTTAGAGATTGAAACAACTATTGCAAAAAGATTAAATACTAAAAAACCAATTCCAGTAAATTTTCTAAAGCGTACTGCTAGTTCAGTAACTTTTTCCGAACAAAGATTTAACTGGCATTTTACTAGAACTGCGAATACTCCAAGATATTAATTACTAACATTTCAAAGAAATAATTCTCCAAGTTTTGATAAGAACAACAATCTCTTCCATATTAATACAATTCGAAGTTTACAAGTTTCATTAAATCAAACCCGATATCCAATTGATCCATTAAGATTCGATGATACCAATAATCAATTTATGGAAGGATATGATTCTTATCGAAATCTTTGTATAGAATTTGGAGTTGAACCACAATTAACTCCTGGAGATTGGAGACATTTATATCCTGTTTTCTGTTTCGATTTAAGTGCACAATCTGAAGATATTATCAAGACTGGTTGTGATGTAACAATTAATATTGAAAAGAAAGATTCCACAACTTCATTGATGGCTTATGGTTTATTGCTAGAAGATGTAAAATATTCTATTGAAATTCTTAATTGAAAGATGGCTAGGATCGGCTGAAGCCTCGAGGAGCTTCGCTGCGATAAGTAAATTAAATCCTTAGATTAAATTTTTTTTGTAATTAGTAATAAAATTTTTTTGTAACTAGAATAGATTAAAAATTCTTAACTTAAAATTTTTCATAAGTAGAATAGATTAAAAATTTTTGGTAAAAATTTTTCATAACTAGAATAGATTAAAAATTTTTGTTAACTTCAAAATTTTGATAACTAGAATAGATTAAAAATTTTTGGTAACTTAAAATTTTTCATAACTAGAATAGATTAAAAATTTTTGTTAACTTCAAAATTTTGATAACTAGAATAGATTAAAAATTTTTGGTAACTTAAAATTTTTTTATTAAAAATGTCGCAAGCGAAAAGTAATAATAATAAAACTGTTGAATTAAAATTACGTAATATTGTTGACAAAAATACACCTAAAACTATTACGATTAATAAAAAAAAGTATTACATAAGTAAACCAATGATAGAGAATATTCAATTACAAGAAGAAAAGAATGGCGGGATTCTCCCATTAATTCCACTAATAATAGGTGGCGTAGCAGCAGCAGGAAGTGTTGCAGGTGGGACTGCTGGTATTGTCCAAGCAGTAGATAAAAATCAATCAGAGAAGGCAGCATTAGAAGAACAAAAACGTCATAATAGACAGTTGGAGAAAGTTGCTAGGGGTGACGGTATAGTAGATAATTTTATTAGTAAATTAAAATTAGTTGATGAAGGAAAACGAGTTCTTAAAAATATTCTCCACAATGTTGATGATTTAATTGAAATTAAAGAAACTAAAGATGGTTCTGGAATATATCTAAGTCCTAGTATGATTCGGTAATAACCTCAGGACCTTTGGTCCGATCGGCTAAAGCCTCTGAACAAGGTTCGATCGGCTAAAGCCTCAGGACCTTTGGTCCGATTAGGTAAAACATTTATTTTATCTTTTAAAATGAATTCTACAAATTCCGAAAATTTAATTAAATTAAAAATTGCTAATTTAGATTTATTAAATTATCTATTAAACAAAAATAAAAACTCAAATTGTAAAATTTATGAAGGTAACGACGACAAACAAAGTTTGGCTACTACCTACGGTGGTGACATACAAAAAACATCAGAAAACTTTCCTGGATTTATTTGGAGTAAATATTCGAAAGAAAAACATCTTCCCGGTCATTCATATACTGGTCCAGGAACTCGATTAGATATAAGACTAGATGAGAATAATAATCCGAAACCAGGTGAAGAACCAATAAATAGAGTAGATGCCGCCGCTTATAGACATGATTTAGCTTATCGAAATCATGATCTAAGTTCTCGACATGCAGCTGATAAGAAGATGATTCAAGAATTAGATAGTATTCAAAATCCTACATTTAGAGAAAAAATTGAAGGAATTTTTTCTAAGAAAGCTTTACAAGCTAAAATATTATTCGGTCAGGGTTTAAATGAAACGACAGCAAAGCTGTCTGAGAGCAACGCTCGAACCTACGCCTCCGAAATTCATAAAGAATACAGAAGGCCTAAATATTTATTGAAAGTAAAAGTATATAATAAAGATGATATTTGGAATGCTGATCTTATTCATATGCCGAATGAAAGGGACTACAAATACGCATTGACCGTTATAGATTTATATACACGATACGCTTGGGTAAAGCCTTTAAAAAATAAAAGTGGTCTATCAGTTAAATATGCGTTTGAAGAAATCTTTAAAGAAAGTAAGAGAAAGCCAAAAAAATTGTTTGTTGATAAAGGGTCGGAATTTTATAACCGAAACGTTCAGCCACTATTTGAAACTGTTTATTCAACTGAAAATGCAGGAAAAGCTGAAGTGATAGAAAGATTCAATCGGACGTTGAAAAATAAATTATTCAAAAAATTTACTGAGCAAAGAAATCAGAAATGGTTGAAGATATTACCAGGAGTTGTAGAGCAGTGCAATAATAAAGTTCCTTCTGGTATTGAAGAAACCCCAAAGAATGCTTCTGACGACCCTGATTTGATAAGCAAAAAATATTCGAGAATAATTATTCGAACGAAAATAATAATTTGAATGAGAGTAATCCAAATTTGCAGAAACTTAAGCCGAAATTTAAAATTGTAGATAGAGTTAGAATATTTAAGTATAAGAATTAATTTGAAAAGGGCTTCGTCGGATACTGGACTAAAGAAATATTTGAAGTTTCTAAAATAAATCAAACTTATCCGATTACTTATGAAATCAAAGATTTAGATAATGAAGATATCAGAGGCCGTTTTTATCAAAATGAATTACAACGAACTGATTTTTAATTATCATTATTATTATTATTATTGGAACTAACGTTTAAGGGATGAAATTCCCTTGTTAGGCGTAGCCATAGAACCTACGGTTCGTTCAATTCTAACATAATATCAAGAAATGGTACTCCTTTTTGTAATTTAAATAAAACATAAAGACATAATTGACCACAATAAGTAGTTCCCGGTTTTTGAATTTGAAATGTATTATAAATTCCATTGCCAAGTAATTTTTTGACTTCGTTTGTAGGTGGAAGTCCATAAGAGTCGAACCAATAGTTCTCAGCCTCCGGGCGGTCGAAATAGTAATTATCTCGATTTTTATTAAAGATACCTGCAGACCAATGTATTCCTTTTTCATCTGACGTATGAAGATTTGTTATGAAATTTATAGTTATTGATGGAACTTTGTTCCGGGAACTGAAGGTTCCTGTTGGCTTATTTTTTAGGAATTGTAATTCGGCTCTCATCAGAACATGAAAATTCTTTATTCCCAATTGATTTGCGATTTTCTTTAAATCGAAATTCGTTGTTGTTTGTGTTCCATATAATTTCAAAAACTCATTTATGTTGCTCATTTTATAATAAAAAAAAATCTTAAGAGACCCCTAGAAGTCAGAAGGGAGGGGGTATTGATTTAAAACTGTTCTCTAATGATGACTTTCTTTACTACTTAGACAGAAGGGGTATTGATTTAAAACTGTTTCATAATGATGAGTTTCCTTACTACTTAGTCAAAAGGGGGGTATTGATTTAAAACTGTTCCACAATGATGACTTTCCTTACTACTTATTCGATTTTGAAATGATTTAATTTAATCTAAATTAAAACGTTACATTGTAAAAAAATCGGTTTATTAGCGGAGTTAGTGTTTCGCACATCTTTTATCAATAGTAATTCATCCCTCATCAATATGTGAAAATTCTTTATTCCCAATTGATTAGCAATCTCATTTAAATCGAAATTTGACGTGGTTTGTTTGCCGTATATTTTTAGAAAGTCTCAAATGTTACTCATTTTAAATGAAATAAAATGACTTGTTTAACAATGTTCCATTTTATTTTTATGAACTCCCATTAAGAGGATATTGTTTGTTTTATCTGTATTAAGACAATAACAACATCTGTTACCACATTTCTCAAACCGCATGATTGTTTTAGGGGATCATACGGGTTGTGCATTCATAACATGGCGTTAAGAACACAAAAGCAATCTATTAATTCATTCTCTGCTTTGAGGGAATATTCTGTTGTTATAGCAATCATTCAATACAATATCGCAGTATCGATAGTCGAGACCGACTGTCGAACCAAAACCGCAACTTTTCTGGTTTTGGTCGGTGAACTGGCTCGCGTTTTGGTCGATGAAATGATTTACAATGCGGTGCAATTTCCCCATTGTCATTCAAGTACATTTAATCATAAGCGTCATGTCATACCCGTATGTTGTCAAGCAAACTTCATACACCTACAATGCTGCTTTGCTTAGATCACCATTCATAATTTTCACTTGCTATTTAAACACGCACAATTCATAAAACGTGACACATTACAATCTTAGTTTATGTCTTATCATCACAATGGTTGGATCTACTGAAAGATCTGTTCGATTGGAGACAAAGCGGAGAAGAATTCAGAAGTTAACAAGGGAAATCATACATCTGCAAGCACAAAATAAAATATTCTTACACTTGGATATGAGAAGAATTTTTGAATACATCGGAGACCCGCACATCAATTATAGGACATGATTTAAGAGAGAGAAAAAATTGTAATTCTCAAATTTGAAATTCTCAACTTTTATGATTTTCGGTGTCCTGGAACGGTCATGATTTTAAGGGTGAAATGCCATAATCACAAATTTGAGATTCTTAACTTTTATGATTTTCAGTGTCCTAGAACGGTCATGATTTTAAGGGTGAAAATTGTATTTCTCAAATTTTGAGATTTTGAAAAATTTGAAAAATTGGGTATTTTTAAAAACGCCCAAATTTATGAATTTAGGTCTTCATAACCTGAAAAAGGGTTCAAATTCATGAATTTATGTCGTTTTTAAAAATGCCATTTTTTGAAAAAATGGTACTTTTTGAATGGACTAAATTCATGTATTTAGGTCTTAAAAACCTGAAAAAGGGTTCAAATTCATGAATTTATGTCGTTTTTAAAGATACTATTTTTTTGAATTTTATGGTGTCCTGGAACGGTCTTTTGCCCATTACTGCTAACTGGAGAATCAAGCGAATCTATGATAGAAAATAAAAGGCAGCGATCAACAAGGATAAACCAGTTTATAATTCGGCAACACGATTGAAGACAGGCGTAGAGAGAAACATTCTAGTCACACGAAAAATATGTTTTTGGATACATATCTTGATCGAAAACAAATGCAGCAGAATTCACACTGAAAGCAAAATGCTTTTGTGAGCATTAATTTTCGGTTTTGATATTAAGTTTTGGCCTGCATTTTCTGCTTTCACTGTTTGTATTTTGCGACAATACACTTCAGTTATCAAACTCTTCCTCAATTTCCCTGATCGCATGATTGGCAATAAATGTGATTTAAGAAACATTGGGAAGGGAGTCGCGGTAATTCGATTTTCATGAGTATATGAATATCGCGCTTCGCTTTACGTTCCTAAAACTGCCAGTGTTTGTTTTGAGTGTTTGTTTTAGTCAATCCAACGAGTATGGCAACGAGAATTTGTCGTCAATCTGTCAAACACTATATTTTCAGCTGTTGGTTTCTCTAAGTCACTATAGCTTAAGCTCATGTCCATGTCCATCTACAAGAAAGATCTTCGAAAATCGAATGTTTCAAAGTTGAGGAAAACTATATATCGAAAACTGAACTTCCCATTCATTGTGTAGAAGCAGCGAATAATGCCTGCATAGAAAAATCATGACGTCACGAGTCTATGCCATGAGTTTGAGAGCAGCAAATGGGCTTGAATTTTCAGGGACCGCGTTTCTCTATTTCAACCCGCAATTAATACATTTGCGACAGGAGAAGTCGGTCGTGCATTCGCACATGAAGGTAGAAATGTATATGGCTCATCTTGACGAGCCGAGAGTCGATGCACTTTGGGAAATATCCACCCGAGCCAGGTTGAGCCGCTCGTTGTTATAGCCGAGCCGACGAACAGTGACAATCTTAGGTAAAACACGATTAAAGTGTAGCCTCATAGGTTTACAATAGGATGGGCGGCCGTTGTGCCGGGCTAAAGTTACTTCCGTCCAAAGTTGCTCTCCCTACAACTTTGACCTGTCTATAAAGTTACTCGTACTAACAACATCGCATAGTTTGAAATGCCTTAGAAATGCGAATTCATGTTCATCTTTTGCATGAATGTTCGTTCTGATAAAGGAAATAATAGAATTTCAAGATTTATCTTACATGGTTACACAGTTGTATTATCTTGTTGTATTATTCTTATGATCATTTTTTATGATTCAATTTTGATTCGCATGGCTCATGTTTGTGTGTGTGCATCAACTTAACTGAATTGTATGCAAATTCCCATAAGCCTGAACCGTGATCACCATCATAATTTCCATTAAAATAAATCTACGTAATCATACTATGATTTGACCTTCAAATCTTCCTGACAATTAAATGAAAATGAATTTCCATGTTTCATCAGGCCCATTCCCTGCCCGGTTTATCTACCCGGTCTGCTACTAAGTCTAGTTGAGATCAATTGAGGTCATAGTCTGATGTTGTAAAACAGCTATTTTTCATAAGTTCAAGAACGATGACGCAATTTCATTGTCAAGAATAATCTGAAATCATATAGTTCAAACTTTCATTATGAGTAGACCTACTACATTCATGTCGTTTGATAGGGTATATAAAACTTATAAAATATATTTTAAATTTTATACACAGTACATAAAGTTTTGACGAAAGATAGATCATTTGGTGTCCAGTAGGCAAATTTAGGTTTGTATTTTCTGATTCATTGTCAGCTAAGTGTGGAATAGGAAATGATTCGGCTGTGATTTGTAGATAAAATTGACTGCCAAATTTCCTATAGGAAATATTCTGTTTGCATTATGTGAATCACTATCACCTTTCCAGTTGACAGTGCTATAACAAATAGCAACTTTGTCTTGCAATACACTTGTAAGTCCACTAAAGGAAAAAAGGGATTGTACTTTGTGTTCGAAAAATCCCTTCATAAAAGATAATATATTTGTGTTTTGTCGATTTGTATCAGCTGATTGTCCAACAGAAATGATCTATCTGTGCTTTGTGACCATGATTGAAATTTCAGCGTCGGTAGCAGACGATTCTTTGTAGGTCTGCCATCTCGCTCGTTGTCACGATCAGAAATCTGTCGTGATTTTGAATGAATCCGATATTACAATTTGTCTCCTGTTCAAAGCGGGATGCAACATTCTCGCGAGAGGGATTGAGAGAATATTAAAATGTCTGTCAATGAAAATCTGAGAGCAGAAAGAGAGCTGTCGATCTTATGATAGGAGAAAGAAAATTCATCATCATCTCTTAACATACGAGTCTCCCAGCTCGAATGTGAGAGAGTGATCGCCCTAAATTCCCGACATTCTGTGTCACTGAACATTCTCTCATGTATACCACACGGCACGCCAGCCAGCTCGCTCTTCTCATTTCTGCAAATACATTTCTCCTCCGCCCTCACTCATCAATTCGCCGTGACGCAGCCGGCATGTCAAAAGCTGAAATCCCTTCCTATGCGGCTGAGACCGAAATCCGACCCCTTCCCTGGCATGTAGCAGTTTTTAAATAAATCCGTCGTAACGATTGACCTGTTTCTGGACGAAGTAAATGATGGGAGGCTTTCATCTTCATCCCTTGCCAGACTTTAAAATTGTAGAGACGGGTAATGGTTTCGTAATTAACCATTTCAAGTCACATTGTCGCATTAAAGCACAGTTACACACTTAAGTTTCCGGGCACATAATGTCTCGTTGACAAATTTGTTGAACATTTATCTTTTCAAAATCGACATTTTATGGAAAATAAAGGATGTAACATACTGGAAAAGCCGTTGACAGTTTTGTCATTGTTTGAGTGGACTAAATATTAATAATCACTCACAGATGACACTGAGGGACGGACTATAAAATCATTTCATCAATATTTCAAATGTTATATTTCTTAACTTCCTAACTTTATGTGTTCCCGCTCATACTTCAAACTGATCGATGACCATGCAATATAATTTATAATATAGAAATCAATTTTTGAATAAGAGATCCAAAAACGGATCATTTATTTGTTTGTATGTAAGTAGTGTGCATCAAACCTGTACGTATAATGATTTGTTTGATGATGAAATTAAGGCTGGATTCATCTACCCGCTTCAGTTTTTTTATTTTAATCAAAATTTCTCCTGTCTGATTGGAGCTTTCCTGTCTAGAATTAAGCCTATGCAAGAACTCATATAACCACCACGTACAAAGTAGGGCTAAATACAATTTCTGATGAGTGGATTATTCTGCTTCTTCTGCTGAATTTGCGTGTCAGAGGCATGAATTGATTATCCACAGACCAGCCCGTGAGATGCACTAGTAATCGCCTGGTAGAGAAGTGAAATATTAAAAGTACATTCTAGTACAACTAGCGCTCTGATGATTCCCACTCATACGATGAGGTTTTTAATCAACCGTTTCGAATTAGAAAATGTTATGATAAATTTTCCAGACATCACATAGACTGTGAGGGATTCACTCGCATTCTTTCCCGCTGATCAGTTTGTCATGTCGATTATCGCTCATTTTACAGACGTTCTATAAGCATTTAATGGTGCTTCATTCGAGAAAGAGAGAGCAGTCATCCATAAATTTTAATTTTCAAAGTTAATGAAGTGACGGATTAAAGTAGCATTTTGAAGTGACAAATACAGTGATAATTGAAATGGACGTGTATTTCATCACACATGCTAATTCTGCTGAAATTTTTCATCGTCATCTATGCGCCATTATCTTTCATCGATACCTTATGTCGAAAAATGATCCTTTTTTGCATCGTTAATTATATTTACCTCGTATTTCTTCTTCATATATGTATATCAAAGTTGCAGTTCATTCTACCTACTTTTTCAAACTACCAGCGCCGTCCGTGGAAGAAGAAGGAGTTCGTTTTATCCAGCTCATCGCAGCATAGACAGTTCCTGACACGTTTCTGACACAATCTTGATGTCATCCAACCATCGCAGTTTTGTCGGGAGGTATTCACTTTTTCGCCCATGAATGATGATATTTGTCAAGAGCAAATCTTCCGTGCACCTTTTCACTTGTTCAAGGCAGTGGAGCTTTCTTTTCCTACCGACATCTAGGAGGTTCCGCAGATTCCATTCGCTGCCCTCTCTGCTTCCCCGTCTATCCATCAACGACAACGCCTGATAAACTTCTGTGATGCATCACATTCAGTGCCTTCATAGTCTCGCATCTTCGTGTGTCGAAGCCATGAAGGAACCTTTTAGGAAGATTGTCTTAATAGTGGACTTAACGAAACGCAACCAATGACCCCACAAATATCGACACCTTTTCAAAATCGAGTGTGCCACTCTCGAAAACAGCAGTAGGCCTCCACATAATTCGAGGGTCGCCAGTTTGTGCCAGCAAATGTTTGTCGAAAATGTTTGTAGATAAAGAGATACCTCGATGAAAAATTCGAGGTGATGGTGCAGATCGGCAGTGACGGTATACCAAATTTTGAAAATAATCTGAAATGCGATAACAGCATAAATAAGAAAATAACACAATTGAAAAATCTGTCATTAGTTATTTCATAGATTTTCGTCATAATGACTTAGACTCTAGATTCCTTAAGTTTGAAGGTGCTAGGATATATACATGTGCTTAGTCTTACCACAGTCTACCACAATCCTACTGCAACGCATGATCTCGATTAAAAAACGATGCAGGTGCAAAGTACCATAGTTCTTGACAACCTGTGACTTCCCCAACTCCCCGTGGAATCACATTGTAGGCAGCAGAGACGCCGGCTTAACCCGCCCGATTTTGGTCATGCCGACCGCCGGCCGGTCGCGGACGGTTCCAACTTCGGCTCAGACTACCCCATCTCCATCTATGCATGCTTCTTGTATATCCAACTAATACCTAAAATGTCAATATCAATTGAAGTGATGAAGTTGAATCAACTATCAAGTGTTTCCATTCCACTCAAAGTCCCTTCCAGTCAACATTTTGATACTATTCTGTTGTCAATTGCGATCTCAAATAAAATTGCTTATAAGCGCTGGCTAATAAGTGATATCATAACTGCCGCCACAAATCAACTATTGATTCCAAACTTCCGTTATATACTTACTTTGGTCAATATAATGTAGTCTACAATGCAACAACCTCGGATACTGAAATAATTTATTTAAAACAGCCTACAAATAACGTTTCTACTGAACCATGCAATCAGAAAGCCTCGTGAAATATATTACAACAGATAATAAGTTACAATGCAGTCTACAATATTGGTGATCATAAAAAGTCTATTCGCACATTAGGGCAAATAATTGCGCTGCCGACTCACAAATGCCCTCATTATCTGGAATCCATTTTTAAAGAAATTTTTTTCTGAAAAATCATCCTCTGTGGAAATGTCTCACTGTACATTCATGTGCAACTTTATTATAATTCATTAATGTGCTTTGTGCAACTTTATTGTACGCCTACATGAATATGTTTTACTTCAACTCAACTTTACTACCTGCTTGTGCTATAATATTTAAATGAAATCTTCTATTTCTTGGTGTCATTTATTGAATTACGGTATTGAGATTCAGCGTTGTGTTTGTGAAAAAAAGTAAAGCAAGATAAGAAAATTGTTGTAATTAAAAATATTTCTGTCTTTCTTTATGAAACTGGTCTTGAGGAGATAGACCAAACTAGGAGTGTGAACGAAATCACTGAGCTTTCTTCACAGAAAGTATAAAACATGAAGACATGCGTAAAATATTTAACGCTGCAGATCTCATCCCGAATATGAATTGACCTGAAATAACCTTTCCAGGTCCGCGAAAATGAAGTATTCCAGCGTGTACAATCTGCAGAACTAACCCCGCAACACCTCCGCTGTGAATGACTCTAACTTCGATGCAGTTTTCCAGGTCATCAAATATTGCGAGATTCCCATCAGGCCGCGATGCATAATTGTATCGAATTCACTTTCTATTACTGGTCTCGTCAACAGACGTACTCTTCTGTTCGCTCTACTGGACAAGTGATTGAACGTTTCATAAAATGGCACGATCCAAACGACACATTGCAACATTTTCTCTGAGTCTGGCCCATTTGTGAATTTATTGAGAGTAGAGTTGGTCATCTATTCCATCATGATAATCAGTTGCTCACTCGGAGAATGCATTCAATTTGCCGGTATGGATCATTTTTAACAATGACAAAAAAGGCGTGCCGGTAAATGTCCTTCACTTTCCAGATACTTATTCATTCATTTATTAAACGAGGATTAGAAGCGCTTTGTATTTTTATTAAATAAGTTTGATGCGATTTTCTCTTTTTTACCACCACATCTACCACATACACTTTTGAAATCGTCAAATTGGGAGAATTGGAAAGACAAAAATGAAGCGCTAATGGCTGCCCCATGGGCACACATTTTTCACCACCCTTTGCGATAATTTTTATGAATTATATAGAAGCAAAAGCAATAAAAATTCAACCGAAAATCTTCAAAAGATACATTGATGACACCATCTTGGGTTCGCTCCCCAGAGATAATGAAGACATCTTTTCGAATATTCTTAATACATTTAATTCAATTAACAAAAATATTCAATTTGCCATTGAATTTTTTATTCAATTCTGAACATTTTAGACATGAATATTTATATTGAAAATAATCATATACAGCATAAATGGCACAGTAAGCCCAACCATTCTGGCATTTGCCTTAGGAAAGATAGTTGGCTCCCACACCATATTAAAGACAATTATGTTAGTAACAGTCGTAGATATGTTTCAGAACGCTGTTCAAATCCGAATGAAGAAGTTGCTGCTTTAGATATTATGAATAAACGACTCTCGGAAAATGGCTTTCAACCATATCAAGATAACAGAAAAATAAAACCATTGGATAAGCCTCCTAATTGGATATACTTATCTTTAGACTTTGTCAGCGACAGCTGTAATAGAAAAATGAATAAACTAAAACGTAAATATGGTCTATTCATGAGAATTACAGCCAGACCTGGCAAGAGACTACAGAACACAATAAAATCTAAAAAAGATAGTAAAGACTTTTGTCAATGTGCCATTTGTAAACAGATCGGTCCTAAATGTAACTGTAACGACAAATATTTAGTTTACGAATTTTCGTGTCAAATCTATAAAATAAAGTACATTGGTCAAAGAAGTCGACCTTTTCGATCACGGTATAATGAACACGAAAGTAGTGTCAGAAATAGAGACAAGAAAAGTGCCCTAAGTGATCATCATCTAAAACACCTTACCGCTGAAATGATGGACATTAATTATTTCAACTCCAGTATTTTGGATAAACAGAAATCGGCGATATCTACTAAGACGGCTGAATCTCGCTGGATTGCGTCGAAAATGCCTAATTTTATGAATAGACGTCATGAGCTAGTGTGAGGAGAAATCAAATCCAAGACCTAAGTATAGGGGTCGACAAAAAAACTGCGTTTACTAAAACCTCCATTTTTGGAGTTTTGCGTTTAATTGATGTTTACTCAAGACAAGTTTTTGACCAGAATGCTGTTCCGTTTGTTTACAATTGAAATTTGTTGTCAGAGGCTAGCATGGAAATCTGAGTTATAATTCTGTTCCTCTTTTTACGTGACATTTGCATGCGGAAATTCTATTGCAGAAATTGAAGCATTTGTTCAAGAATTTTTTGCTGGGTTGACCGTCACCCAATCTGTATGGTTGACCATCTGTATACAGTGAAAATTTTTATATCAAAAGATTCAGTTTTTTGCTGAGGTTACGTTCCCGTGGTCCAAAAAATTATTTGAGCAGTTTTAAAAAAGTCAAAATTTGCCAATTTACATACTACCGAGATGACACGTTGGATATCAAAAGGAATGAAAAACTGCTAATAAGCATCCTAACTAAGCGGAAATTAAGCTGATTATCAAGTGAATTTCATGATCCGTTTTATAATGAAAGTCTTCATGAAAAAGTCAATATCTTATTGTGCTTTCTTGGCTGAAATTTCATATTTCTAATTCATGAAAGCAATAGCAGGTGATCGAGTTGCCAATTCAACAAATATTGCCTCTCCAAGGTTGTCATGACACGGACAATCTGTAAAATAATATCATTTCCTTCTGCTTTGCTATCATTATCAGTGAATTCCGTTGTAATTTCTTCATAACTGCATAAATGTGTTTATCTCACATTTTGAAACAATTCCGATTGTATCGGACTGTATCTCCCTTGAGTTCATTCAATAAAATCGAAAGTGTATACACATTGGGGATTTAATAAATGTGGAGTTACCTCTCTACCTAAGATACTTACTCTATGCATCATTTTGTAATAATTTGTTTTTTTTGCAAATTGTTGTAATAGAAATGGTTGAGTTATAATGCAACGCTTTTCTTTTCACGCTGTCTAAGCTGAAATTGATAATTTTTTTTCAAAGATAATATTCAGCTATGATTTAATTGTCAATTTCATATTTTGTCAACTTATAATAGTCAGGATGTAGAAAGTTAACATAAAAGACCGATAAAGGCCTGCCACAGACTTACATTAAGCATCATACAGACAAATAGACACACAGTGACATTCAAATATGTCGTTTACAAAAAACGCAGTTATTTTTGTCGACCCCTATACATAACCCGCATCATGTAGCCCTGTCAGTGTACCCTTGAGACAGTCTTAAAGATGAAACGCGTCGGGTCATTTCATTTTTAATAAAACCTCGTGACATAAAAAGAGAGATTTGATTTTTGATTTCGATCAAGTAGTGGTGAAGCGCTAAAGGTTGCGAAATTTAATGTAGAGCCACACAATTTTCAAATTGCAGTAACCCCGCCATCCAGGCCAAAAATTTGGAAACAGAATTCTAGAACATAAATTGTACCCGATCAATGATGATGATGAGATTTCAGAGCAAAGTTAGATTTCAGTCAGAATTGGTTTGACTATATGAAAGGAATGAAAGTTAGAATTAGCGACTTAGCTTGTGGAATCTAAATTATTTCCCTAAAACTTCATTATCTGAATATTTGCTATGATTTCATTGAACATCTAACTCATAAACAATTAAACTAAAAACAGAATTGTAATCTTCGATGACTTTTTTATGTTTCAAAAAATCAAATGCTTGCTAGGTTTTGACTGCCTGAGCAAATAACGAAATAGCTTGCTGGAAAATGTGCTAACTCATTTACTTTTGGATTATATTCTCATTATGCTTATATGCATTAGTTTTTGCCATATTTCAATATGTCTCCATGTACCTGTAGCATTAAACGAATATTTCAAAAATGGGAAAAGACATGTTGCAATTAGATGTTACAATTTCAATTGAAACATAGAAATAGTCGTTGCTAAAATTCCCTCTAAATAGGTATTAAGTCTTTCGAATAGGCCCAAGTGATTGTCAAGAAGGAACCTACAATGTTTTGATATTCCATTTGATTCGGTTGTGATCCGTGAAAATCATTCCATTAGACTGCACTTCAAGTTTGAACTCAGCACGCACAGCAAACGCCTAGTTTACATCGACCACTGAAGGCGAGGGACTGCGAAGCACCGTCAAATTGTAGGCCAATTACCTTTTACTTCAATAGAGAATCGACCAGAAAATAAAGTGGAGTTTGGCTTTCTGCATTTCAGGTGAAATGCCAAATTGGAGCAAAGAGCTGACATAGAACATCCTTTATTAAAAGTTCCACGTCTGGATGACTGGGTCATTGCCATATCTCGCAGTCCCGATTTGAGGCAAAGAGGAGTAGTAAAAAATAAAGTCTGCCAAAGATTATCAATAACAATGGACGGTTTGAAGGACATAAAGCGGAGTGCCTTTTTTAAATAATGACCGTCATCATTTGAAATAAGAAAATTTGAGAAAAATGAGTTTTTATGTGTTAAACCAATGCGCAAGGGTTGGACCCCTGCAACCTCCCAGACATTTATTGATATCTCTTGAAACTATGATAGCAACAATGATATGAACCACAATTTCTTGTGACTTTTGCCTTCTACGTACATCTGATCAGCAACCCAAATTTCCTCAAATTTGGCCATTGAGAACACCAAAAAGTTGGTCTTAAAAGGGAACCATTTGAAAGTTAAATACTCTTGTCAATTTCTTGCAAAATCAAGCATCTCAATAAATTCAAATCACTTGTAGAAGACCCATCGACAGAGTACGAGTGAAGTTGTAATCAACATGTTCATTCATCCACGAATGCCTTTATGTTATTATTAGAAAAATGGCAATGTACTTTAATTACTACTCATAATAACTTTAAAGTTATAATGTGCGTAGTTGTTCCCAAGTCACAAAATAGGCAATATTATCATGCCTCACAATATTCTTGGTGCATTCATTCATTTGGATGCAGTTACTGCAATTTCTCTCCGCTATATGTAGCTAAGATAGTTGCAGACAATATGTAACATGCATGTACCGATACTTTCAGACATATCTTGTAGTCAGCGCCACTCTAGAACATCCCAATGCATCAAGAATGCTCCCATCATTGTCTAAAGATGTCTTTATGCCATAACTGATCAAATTGTATCCTTTAAAAGTCTCTACCATCAATTTTCAACTGAATGGAAGTCAGATTTTGAATTGCTATTTATAGTAACAAGATGACCGAGTTGGTAAAACTGATACGACCATTGAAACGAGCAATTGCGGTCTTCTGTAATTTTGAGAGTGATTGAATCATACATGTAGGAGCGTTGCAATCAGAACTTCGGCTTTTCAGAACTCAAAATCTAATAGAGCTTATGTCCACGAATCGCATGCTGAATTTTGGAATGAACGTGCAGAACTGAGTAGTTTCATTTGCTACTTCAAGAAGTTATTTTTAAAATTTAGAAGTTGCTTATCAGGCATGTAATATTTTCTGAGATGTTGTATGGCATTAAAATCTGGCTATTTGATAAAGGATCTGTAACATATCAACTTTTAAGTATTGTTATTTGATGAGCGTACTCATAAGCCACTCTCACTTTGTAAACCTGTCATTTAGATATTTGATGCAAAGGAAAATTATCAAAAAAAGTAAAACAGCATTACTCGCTGTTTTCATTGGCAACTGTCTGAACAATAATGACACGATTTCTATGATGATGGCTATGATGAGGTCGGTTCCTCGATTTCTTGGTTTCAATCCGTTCCAGTGTTTCATTGTAATGTGAAACGCAGTATCTCGATGATGTTCAAACACGCGATATGTAGAGAGCTGGAATCAATCAAACAAATGCTGATGAATAGGATAATAAACATCAGTTAATCCGGACGTTATTCCCATATTTCCTTACATCAAAGTCATTCTACACCGGATTTCAGAGTCTGAATGTCATGTCATTCCCCAATGCGATTCATTACTTCAAAGCCAAACCAGTTTTAGATGGAAGCAAATGAACAGTTGCTACGTATATACATCTACAATTCTACACATTAGATTTTGCTATTTATCTACATGTTCACATTATAGGTTTTATTCGCGCTTTCAGCAAAGACGTGATTCATCCTTAAAGTTTTAGTTGAACCAAATGATTAAATAGATCCTCACAAATCAGTGAAAGTTGTAGGAGTTATTGAAATTAGCAGTTTAGGTCAGTAGGCATCATGTTTTCGTAGAAGTACCGGGATACTTCAGGGATGCACTTCCAGTGCCAGTGATAAGTTGTTGAATGTGTCCAGCATGCGGTACAGTCCCAGTCATCCATGCGATCTTCGTTTTTCAAGAGCACGAAGATTGTCATAAATTTTAACTGAAATCATGCAATAATTGATAAACACCAATTTTGCTAAAAAAACAACATTCGCGCACCAAATAATGTGACAAGTAGTACTAAAGTTATAACAATTTTCTAAAATTTTCTGGACCAGCATCTCCACGACCTGGACGAATTGTCTGTTAACTCTATTCACAAATTTCGTTTGATGTGCAGAATGATGATTTCTTGGCAGCATGCTATGGTTTGAATATTGTCATTAAATTGCAATGGATGTTTAATCATTGGGGAATCGTCTTTGAAAAAATACATATTTGCAGACTGGGAACCGGGCCAAGATAAGATTTTTGGAAACACGTACGGATCGAGTTCGGGCCGCCGATTTTAGAGACTTTTCCTTGACTTCTTCAAAAGTTTGACATTTCTTTTATACTGCGCTGATGCACAACCGATGGTCTGATGGTCAGAGTATGAGATTCCCTGACGCAAGACCAGCGAGTGCTGCACAGAACAAGGCATGAAAGGCAATGTCTGTAAAATGTGACCTTGTCTTCACAGCATTTTATTGGTAAAATTTTTGGTACTAAAGAATAGTATTATAAAAAGTTCAACAAATAATACTTAAGAATAGCACGCAATTTCCTTTGTAGGTACAAGTCATAATTGCGGTTTTGAAAAGCAGATTCTGAAGAGGGAAGGTTCTTGATTGAATCTTGAAAAATTATACAATATTGAAATGTACAATTTATGACTCTACTCAAATGATTTCCAACTTAAAGTAAAACGGGCCGGGTCGAGATCTTCTTACTGAAAATGACGGACAGCCCACGGGTTGAAAATTAAAACTGCGCCAGACTGAAACCAGGCTCTCCAAGATAAGTCCAGTCTAGATCCCATTCTAATAACTTGAATTAAGCAATGCCGTACCTATATTTCATAACTTTCCGCAAATTCAAGATGAATGAGAATCAGGATGACTCTGAATCGGAAGACATTAAATAATGATTCAAATTTCTGCCAGATGCAAAATACGCGTTTTTATATGCTAATAGGTTTTCAGCGCTTTGCGACTAAGATGATATCATGTCAGTACATCATATTGATCAGAAAGTTTCAATGTGATATGGAGGCATCTCATCACTGTATTATGATCAAAACAATGGAAGCGACTACTCTTTAGGTATCATATTAAATGCTGTCAGCACGGCATAGTACTTCTTCTATTTTTTTTCAATATTACATGGTGGCAACAAATTTTATAAATGTATGTTAAAACTTTCGTACATCTTAATTAAAATTAATTATTTAGTCTCAACAGATGTGACTACCATGAGACGTGCTTCGGCCTGTTGATCCTCTTCAGTTATGGGCAGGCTCGAACTAGCGACGTTGGAGATAGCGGACGTGCAAGCATGCCCTCTAACCACAAGGCCACTGGAACATTGTCAGCAATCCGCCCTCCATGTGTCTGCGCTAAAGAAGTGCCTACCTGGCTAATTCACACTCTCAACAGATGGTGAGGTGGCCTTGCGGTTAGAAGTTGTGCTCCACGTCCTCTAGCTCCAACCTTGCTGGTTCGAACCTGCCCACGACTGATGAGGCCCACTGGCCAAAACATGTCTTGCACTGGCTACATCTGATGAGATCTGATAAATTAATCAATTTCCAGATTATACTGTATGTCTTGGAATGCTAATTATGTTGACATCCCAGTGCCATCCAAGTAACACCACGATAATTAGACCTATGGAAGTTTATTTTACGTAGCAATTTTGGATTTGGTTCCACTTAGGACTTTGATACCAGTCATTTCTGAACCACGTTTGTTTGAGAACACACAAGCCATTAAGTTTCTATGATAAAGGGAAAATGAAATGTCAATTTGATTTTGAAATTTTGATTAAGTACAGCGAAGAACAGAAAGACAAACAAGATAGCATCAGGTAACTGGGGAAACGGTATCTGCGGTCGGCAGATGGTTAAAAACCTATTCACTTCCGTCTCCATCACGTTAACACGTGTCAAATGCGGCAAACATACAGGGCAGCAAGACGATAAATAAACAAGGAGTTCACAAGTTCCAAGAGAATCATTTGCATTCCCCTTCGATTTAAGAAATTTTGGTCTCCGTCTGCTTGCCGATCAACTTTTGTGATTTATTCAATCTTCTTCGATCTTGAAACGCATCATTCTATGCATGGTCTATGACTCTATAGTTGAATTCAAGCAGAATGATAGTATGAACAAATTGCAAATTACAGCTTCTATTTAGTTCATAAAAATGTCACCGTTATTTCGGACTATACTCAATCATAATGAGTTTAAACAAACTGAAGATGCTCAAAGATTTTTCAAAAGAATCGAAAAAGATAAGTGTATAAAAACATCACAAAATTCAAGTCAACCTCAATCTGAGAAGGTGGCCATCATTGAACAATTGCGTATTCAGAGGAGGCTCACGACGGATGATGTGTGTGGCTTCTAAGATATTTAGAGTGCAACCATCATTAGCCGAGCCTAAAATGGAAAAGTTATCAATACTGCAGCAACAATTGCATTCAAGACGATGATCATATATGGCAGGGCTTCTAGCTTGATGTTCCCTTGCTCTAACCCTTAAGTGGCGCATGGTCTAGCCAATGTAAGAAAAGTGCAGATCAACCTCACATTTAAAGCAATAAATAACGTCACCTAAAATGGGGTTTAGTGTTCAAGGATTTCAGCTGAAGCAATGTCCCAACTTGTGTGAAACACAAAATTTATACGCAGATCTCTGTCAATGTTAAAAAATGTTTTAGACACCTTTTGATACGAAAAGATTCTTTCTATATGAAAGGAATCTTCATACAAAAATTTATTGCGGTCGATTCACATGCATTGCTCTGCAAACAGTTAGAAGCACTGGTGAATTTTTTCAGCAGTTTGGCTAACATAGCAAATTTACAATCCGCTCATAATATCAATTGATTTCCCGAAGTTTAGAAAAATAATCTCACTGAACATTAAAATCTATTCCTAGTCCTCGATCCCCTTTTTGACTTCATTTCAAAGAAAAGTCATTAGCCCCATGTGCTGTATCCAAAGGGTTCCTAGAAACCGGGGCGGAATTTTCAGTCCGGTTTTGTATCCTGGATGGGAACCGGGGCGAATCTTACAGTTCGATGTTGTTCGATGATTTTCGAGGCCCCTTTCATCTTAAGTTCGTAACCATTTGAATAAAGTTGTACAGAAAATTGTGCTTGAATGAAGTCATATTTGATGAGTCACTGAACTGCGCTAGATCAATAGAATACTGATATTTATTGAATCAATACATAGGCTTATTCATTGAGACGAAGCCCCTCAGCCAACAAAAAGCATTGCCAGAAGTGTAAGTAAACCAAGTCAGTCTACATTTTCCCTATTTATATCAAATCGGCCCAAATTCAGAGCTTGAAAAGTTCTCTTCTTATAAGCCATTGTTTCTCAACCTCTTCTTATCGCGAACTAAGCGCTCACCCCGAGTGGACTACGTGAACTAAGACTTATTTAAATAAATACGGATCTATCAAACGTAACGGCGTCTATTTAATGGCGCTTTGATGTAATTTAGTATTTTGTCTCAAATTCAGTTTCTACAATTGATGTCCGGTAAGTCCTGGCGAGTCAGATGTTACTTGTAATTACGAAACATCTAGAAAAAATTATTTATGTAGCCTATATAATATTAGTATACAATACAGTCGCACCTCAACTGAGAGAACAATTTCTAATAACGCAGTCTTTGGGCTGCCGTGAAAAATCGATAAACACAGTGCGTCACCATAGTGGTGGATTACTGACGCTGACGGAATCGTAATTTGCAGTAAAGTAGCTGTGTCAACGTAGCCTCACGTGAAGGCACCTGATCTGCAGATACTTTCTATGCTAATCATATTGAAGAAATAGACTGCTTCTTTGACTCTGAGCAGCGTCATGACATTTAATAACCAAATCAAAGACAGTAGAAGATATCTTTGAACCAAATCCGCCATTGATTAAGCCATTTTTACCAAAAGCGATCTTTATTTCACATTCACTTCGCGAACTAAACTGACCTGTCCGGCGGACTAATTTTAGTACCTTTACCACGGACTTTTTCTGCCTCAAATAACTTCTTCATGCATCTCTCTGTCTCTAATAATAATTAATAGCAGATTGATGCGCTCACATAAATAAGCAGATGTTTAATGAATACTCGACCATTCCCACATTAAATCAATTGATGCAAAATTTTGTACCTCCGTTAAATTTACCTTCACGATGAAGCGAAAGGTCCTATTCGTAAGTCTTTATTCAGTGAGTCAGCCCATTCAGTTCGATCTTTCCAACACACTCAAGCTTATTGACACAGAGTCAATAACTATTTTTGAGTTTTCAGACAACGTCGTCCAATTTGGCCATCAATTCAGTATTTCGCATATCGGTTCATCGGCAGCTCATGTCAACAAAGCGAAGTGTTGTCTTGGCAACGCCTCCAAAAGGAATTGTAGACCTAAGGTTCTCGGAAAACAACGAGTCCGATTCAATGTAAAAAACGTGCAGTTCAAATCTTTTAAAATGTCACAAGATAGACCTCACAAAGAGTTCATTTCATTATTTACAACTTTGACCTCTTAATGTATGCATTACACATAGCAGTACGAGAAAAATAAGCAAACACTTTCACGCACAATATTCAGCAAGTTTCAAGCATGAGAAAAGAGGCGGTGCATGAACAGATTACTTGAACCGATAGAATAGGAAATGGGAGGAAAAGAGGATGAGAAACAGAATGAGATGGACTGATTCACATCAAATCAGTCGTTCTCTTTTTATTTCTTAAAATCATCTATCAAATACATCGAAATTACATTGTAGGGATATCTCAAAACAAGCTCATCCGGCGTTAAAATATAAATTGCACTTGCACTACAATTCATTTATCTTAAGTTTTGACGTCAACTGATTGACTTACTTTTACATGCATTTGCAGTCGTTGACTAAGCCTTTAGCCACACTGAATGTATCCGCCAGCAAACGTATGTCCGCAAGCTATTAATCACTCTGGTTTGCCTTGTCGCAATGTGCAATACAATCTACAACAATTATGACTTTATATTTGCTGCAAAGCGCTTTGCTCGGAAACGCTTGGAAAAGCTCGCAGTGTAGCTGAGGCCTAATGCTTTCTTAGTATCTCTCGGCGGGCAGTGAGTAGGACTGATGCTGAGTAAATAACTTTTTAATCAGAATGCACTTTTTCTTTGGACCATATAGCAAATATGCTAGGAATTAAAAATTCATGTGCATAATTTCGTGGAACATTAAATTTAACCGTGAATATTATTTCCAATTGCAAGATAAAGCGTAGCATTTGGCAGTTGATAGCTATGAAATAATGCATTTTTAACTTTGATCTAATCAATCGGGCTGTATCTTAGATATTATTTGACCAACAGTATGATTTCAGTTGGTTCTGTTTCATCTAATAGCACAAGGTTGTGGTTATGTTTTATCAGAGATAGGGATCTTCGTGAAACCTTAATTGAACTAGGAATTTTATTTACATATGTCAGTATCGGAATATCATTTACTGACTTCGAGCTTTCACGCTATTGATCGGGTAACAGCTGCAAAAATGTTTGCCTTCAATGTTTCCTATTAATTCGCTTCGAAACCAAAATGCATGCAAACCTGTAGAATGTACAGAACACAGATCACGAAAACGGCTTTCTTCAATATGCCATTGTCAGCTCACATTGATTTCGTAACAATGCATCAGTTACAGAAGTTGAAATAATAAAAGTCAATTTCAATAACAATCAATTTCAATAAAAGTCAAATTGATTAACAACATCAATCAATTAATTTTAGCTGATGATTTTAGCAATTG
The DNA here is from genome assembly GCA_907163375.1 of Prostheceraeus crozeri. Taxonomy (NCBI): domain Eukaryota; kingdom Metazoa; phylum Platyhelminthes; order Polycladida; family Euryleptidae; genus Prostheceraeus; species Prostheceraeus crozeri. The sequence continues at coordinate 45,510 of CAJQUW010005326.1, forward strand.
ATTGCCAAATTATTGCAAGTTATCGCAGTTTTAATTGTTAGAGTGATCATTTATATTGTTTATAAAGCTTCTCAATTCAAGTTTATGCACTATAGACCTTACAAATCGAATGGGTTATTCATCAAATTTTCGTGAAAGTAGATTCGAATTCTGCGGTGTAGACCTACTGCGCGACACAACTGCACTGGTTTCATCCTATTCTATATACTTAGCAGGCATGTCAGTAACACCAGCATCACCAACTACCGGTATTGTACAAGTCTTCATGAATTGTTTTTATAACAACGGTAAATCAGGACGAACCGCATGATAGATCTCTATCACGTTATGAACTTTCAAAGTCATACTACAGCCGTACAGCGTGACCTCTTTTTAATTCATGTAAATGCAAATACATCATAATGAATTTTGTAATAGCATACGTAATTGCATGCATCCATATTCATAAAGGAGAAACGTAGTCCCCTCATCTGTTGCTACATTAATTTAGTATTCATTTGTAACGTTTTCTCAAGTTATCTTTTAAAAAAACTGCACAGGAAATAATGTGCATGCACTCCCGTTATTATGAAATACTTCGATGATTAATCGCAGTAACAAGCACATGTTGCAAGCATACAAATCGAGAGAAATTAGCAGATAATTGTGACCCCGGTCCTTCGTGGCAGCAATTTTCAGTAGCACAAAGTTCCTCTTGATGATGGCCAACACGCTATACAGGCCTAATATGATGATTAATAAAAAAAAACACTTTCTGATGTGTGAACAATTTGCCAATATTCATTTTTGCTTCTGATGCAGGGATATGCAGGACAATTCGGGATGATAATCTTCTCTAAACCGTCTGTACAGGCTGTGCACTTAACAATCACTACTACGAAAACGTGATGATTCCTGTTCGCGAAGAGTCGCAGTGACCGCAGCACCCACACCGTAACAACAAACAGACAAGCGGAAAACATCGATGCTGCTCATCAACCAAGCACACGTCATCTAGAGTTGATATTTACGGACACAGATGGTTTGCATACATTCTCCCTCACCGTGACCTGAATGCCCCTCGGTGTTTGCCTATTTGGGGAACTACGGGCAGACTGTGAGCGCTCCAAATGTCAGACCAGGCTTTACGTAAATAGCTAAACTGAGTGTGGAATTCTTCAATTCCATGACGGTAAATATGCGATATGTTGACACTGTACCTCCACAAATCGTTAACTCGCTAAGGCGAGACATAGAAAGACGAAGAGAACGTCTCATAAAAGAGATGCGAAGGGCTGGCATGAGACATGAAGCAAACAAGGTCATGTGTGACCGGACTTCATCGTAAAATCGATTGTCAGTTGTCTCGTTCACCCCTTAGCAAGTTTTCCAAGAGTTTAGAAACGGAGTTAAACTGATCCGGAAAAACAAACACACAGTTGAGGAGAAAGGTGAACTTCTAAAGAGAAAGATCTAAGTATGCTTAGGCTAATGAGATTTCTGTTTAATCGATATGATTTTTTGTTGAATTTCTGAGATTATGCAGGCAATTTCAAATCTAAGGCAGTACAGCCTCGTTATTTAAAGGTAGAGTGGAGAAGAGCTGAAGGGGAGGAGTAATTTGATAACTCTTCCACAAACTTTGTAAATTAGCTTTGTCGTTATCTAAGCTTAAGCATGGCTTAAGCTACCGCAATTTATTACATTCTAATGACTTGGAATAATTTGATTTCATTCAGATGTTAAATAAAATTCAGAAGAAACCACCTGAGTTTGACCAAAAGTGAAATGATTCCATGTTTTTCAACTGAGGATGCAACTCAATATTTAATTATTCTATTTGTATTGTGCTTGCAAAAAGCAGTATTTATGATTTACTACAGGAGCACTAACTTGTGTTCAAAGTGATATTTATGAATGCCTGTCGAAATTTCAGTAACTTGCTAATTGCAATTCTCACATTTCATCAAATGTAAAATACATGTAATTATTCAATTTATGTATATTATTATTGATGTTCTGTAAAGGCCAACTTCAGTGGTCAAGATCACTTACAATAAATTTAGGAATAATCAGAAGCAAAATTAACAAGTCAGCTCTCATAAACATTTGTGCTTGATTTACTGAAACATCTGATGCGGAAACTGGTAGGGATTAGTATAATATTATAAAGATGATCACATAATAATTACTTTAATATTAAGTTATCATGGCTTCTTTTAACAGATTCCTTAATCGTTTAGCCATCTATTAGCGGAATTCTTCAAACAATTTCCGCCAATAAAAAAAAGGTGTGGCAATTTTAATTGCAAAAATTAACACATCAGTTGCAAGTTTATGTTATCTATGTTAGTCTAAATCCATTCCTATAAATATAACTTGATGAATGCATCGCCATGTAGCAAAAGCAAGCAACGCATTTTTTGAAGTGGAAATTGAAACAATTTCAAGATGATTTCAGCAAGAATTGAACTATTTCGCAATATTTTGTGCGGACGTGTTCAGGTCAATCATTTTCCTACAAGCGAATAACGTTGCAAGAAGAAGGCTTACAAGGCTTGCATTCTGCAACACCCACAAAAATAGTGAATGATTTTTTTTAATTGGTTCATAGTAAAACGTGTTCAATTCCAGGCAAGCAAAATGTCATTTTTGTCCCAATTTATCAGTATGATCGTAGGCTATCTCGATAATTGTAATCAAAGCAAAAATATGTAGGTCAGACATAATTAATAAAGTCATGTGTCTTGACTTGTATGTTCTTCTATAACCTAAGCAATTTCTGACATTGAAGAGTAAAACTCTGCCCCCGCCCTCCATGTAGTAGAAAATAAAAATAATTTCACATGACTTATTCTGCAAATCGAAACACATCATTCATATCGAAAATATTGTCATTTGGATAGCCGGACCTCGTTGATGTTGGATCTTCGGATGTGTCAAATATTGCTTATTCTAGCTTAGCTGCTAGCTCCAAAGATCATGACAACGTGACAATGAACAACAAGATGGAACTTGTTATGTTATTAGAAGCACGAATCGGGTCAGATTACGGTAGGTATAGACGTAAGAGGTATTCATTCTTCCCTGTCAATCGACTATCGGTCGCTGAGATGAAGACGTATTTCAATCTGCAATAACCCGGTGCTATTGATGAAATCATATGGACTTGAATAGTCCAAGTATAGTGGCCCAGTTCCTAATCATTTGATGATAGAGACAGCTGACATTTACAGAGATCGAGAAGGACATCCTACGTGAGTGCAAGATAATAACACCGGATACACCTGCGTGATTTAGAGGCAGATGCGGCCGCGGGCTGCAACTTAGTATTCTTCAAATTTTTAGAAAACTTTTTTAAAAAAGCGTCAACATGATAACAAAAGAGAAGCAGACAAAATGAAATTCGATACGTGTAGACCAAGAGATACTAAATCCTATTAAGATAAATGTAGCCCGTTTTATGTGGCACATATTGTTTCTGCGTATATGGAATTGCAGCCCAGGGTTGTCTCATTATGTCTATTTAAGCTACCCGTGACGTTAACAACTCATTCAGTTGGTTGAACTTTTTAAAAATCGTCATGAAATGATGACATTTAAAAAGCAGTAAAAACAATACAAGCAAAAATATCTTGTTTTTTTTGTTTAGATAAATTCAAAAACATGGGCCCTTATTACAACCGCAAGACTTGGATTACAACACTTTTTAATTTGAACTCATCATGAAAATGTTGACCTTCGGCTTGACCCTTGCTTGAAGTTGAATTCATCAATCACCTAACGTATATTATCCAGGAAAGAATGCCAGTCGAGATTTTCTGGCCGGCCTGGTAAGGTTCAGCGACCGGCCAAGGACAACTGGCAGGCCGACATCAATTGGATTTCAAAATGTTTTCTCACAGTTTCTTTCTCGGCTACCATTATGCGAAATGAAATTTTATTTGCAAAAATGCTGACATATTCAGATCAATCACATTAAATTAGCTTTTGGAGCAGCGTTACTTGTCATCAGCAGTCTACGCATATTTTACATTTGCTTTTCGTACATTTTTCCTTCGAAAATTCAACGATGACGCTCACATGTAAGTAAATGAACCTGTTGATAAGCTTGGCTTTAAATGACATAGCAAATAATTTTGAACAATAAATGCAGACATACAAAATGATCTACATTGGCCTAATCTACTTTTGTAAAAATATTTGTGGTAATCTACAGTACTATGGTTGATAACAATGTGAATTAACATGATATCATGAAGATCTGAAATTTATACTCACATTATCTCACGTAAAGGGAATTTTGATATTTTGTTGTAATGATGCTATAATGCTACAATTACAAAAAATGAAAGCATCCATTGCACAAAGTCGAAAGAAGTCCTGTATATAAGCTCCCCTCATCGATTCAACAGACGGAGACGGACAGGTCTTACGCCATTAAAGCCGATGAGAGATTTCCATCTCTGAATTATAAATAACTATGCGCGATTGGTTATTTCGATGTTCCGATAGGTAAATTCGGATAATTTGTTTAGAAGAAAAGAAAGATGTGCTCTGCTAAGGAGACATGAGTGAGATTTGAAATAACGGCAACGTACCGGCATGTGTTAAAGACTCATTGCTGAAAATCATTTGAAATAAGTAAGCAAATGAAAAATTATTTCTTATTAAATTGATAAATCCATAGTTTCCAATTTCATTTTAAGAAGTTTTTATCAAGGTGATTTAGGCGCAAACAGTTTACCTTTTATTGCGGATTTGTTCTACTCAACCCGCCCTAGTTCGATTACTCTGAAAATAGTCCAGATTTCGTCTACCTGAACACGTCTACTTTCAAGTGAGGAGGTCAATGCTGCTTTCTATCCAAACTGCATGCTGTTCATTGACTAGAACTTTCCCTTAATGTGCTTCAAACAGGATATTCAATTACGCTGCAATGGATCTGCGCCTTCTGTCCTTTCCTGAGTCAAGCAGCGCTCACCAAAACAAGCACCAAGTCGGGACTAGAAAGATAAGTTATATAGGGTTGGGAAATTATTCAAGTTTGCCATTTCAAGTGAATTGTGTTTGCTTATCGTTCGAGGAACTTCTCGGAGGTCACGTCTGCAAGAGTGCATCTCAAGCTTGAGCTGTCTTATTTGCACATCCATCAGGGAGAAACTCAGTTGAGTTTCCTGTGTGCCGAACAGGAAAATATCGAGAATTAAACTTGTTGACTATTGGAGGACATTTTCTGCTATTCGTCTGACACTTTTCCTAATAGATTAATTCCATCCATTTGCCTTCTTTAACATGTGAACGTTGTGATGAGTACGAGGCACTCGACTGATTTTCTCTCAGGATATTTCATGCGTACACCACATGTTGGTGATGTTCATGTTGTTATTTCAATGTTTGTTGATACTAAAGACACGTTCGAAGCTAATAAACATGGGATGATTCGAAACATTCAAATTTGGCTTACTATGTACATATTTCACTTAAACATTATTTTGCATTACTGTGGAAAAATCTCCCATTAATGTTTTGTACTAGAAGTACTCTGCATATATCATTACAATTCTCATATTTCATTCCATCAAATCAATGTGTAGTAGGCCCATTTGCCTTAACTATGCACATCTGAAAATGTCTTTGAATTAAGACGTCAAATCTGAATCATAGAGGCTTTTCAAATAGTGCTGGGTTGTGCTCATTGTCAAAAAATGCAAAGCGAAAGTAATTTGAATCTGAAATATCTATATCTAATGTCGGAAGCATAAAAAAATTGCCAGTACCTTTAGGTAGCAACTAGTAGGCTCAACATTTATCATGGCACTTAGTAAATTTTAAAAGCATTGTGGATTAGGATAAAAACATGGCTTTGTATTAATTTCATACTATCAAACAAGTATTTTTGGTTGAAAATGTTATTTTGCTTCTGTTTTGTATTAATTTCAAATATTAAAATGCGCCTTAAACTGGATTTACCTGTACAAGTTAGGAAATTTTGGCTCTGAGAAGTGCTTGGTAGACGCTAGCCTTCACGCGATCAACGAGAGACACGTTGACCTCCTGCATTTTTTAAATGAGACAACCGCACATCCACTAAATTGAATTTTCACATCAGCAGCATTATCTAATGAACAATAGTAGCCGTGTTGAAATTGTTTGAGAAAAAGGTGTCGACCGTAAGATCGATGCATGTCGCACTCCAACCATTCAAAAATTAATACTTGAAGCAAAAATGAGTAGTTTGAGGCACTAAATATATCGCGGTCCTACGATCTTCTTCAGTGAAGATGTCACAAGACTAAGTTGTTTTTGAAACCAAGATTTTATTCATGGTTCAGCAGCAGTATACGGTAGTTGTTTTAAAACATTTCCCAAGCATTTTCCCTTAATTAAGCGGTATTTAAAAGCATGCATTCCAAGTCCATGTTTTTCCATCAGGGTTTTAAAACAGTCGTTTTCTGCATATCTTTAAAGCTTAAACAGGATGAGAACGGGAATTTTCTGTAGCATGTGACATCGCAATGACCTTGACTGAGGACGAATGAACCTAGATGATCAATGCAAGCAACCATTTCTTAAGTTAAGACCTCTGTTGGCTGACGTCTCACGCTCTCTTTTTTTCACACGCAGCAATAATTGGGATTTGTGATTTGAAATGGCCGGCAATGAAAGAAGACGAAAGAACTGGAGTGAGACCGAAATTAGCTTGCTATTCGACGAGATGTATGTTCATTATCCAAAACTTTTCGGCAAGTTCAGTGCATCAGTGACAAAAGAAGAAAAGAATAAATTATGGGATCAAATCGGCAATAATCTAAATCGAGATGTGGAAGATGTTAAGAGAAAGTTCATATCTTTGAAAAGTGAAAAATTGAAAAATAATTCAAACTATAGAAGAGTCCTGAATCGCACTGGTGGTGGAACACCTCCACCTCCATTATCTCCCATGACACATTTATTGCTTGACATAATTGGCAATGACAATCCAAAGATTCAAGGTGTCGGCTCCCGTATGGATTCATCTATAATGGATGGCATCGATAGTGATGATGATGACGAAAATGTCCCTCCAAAACCCAAACGCATGAAACCGAAGAATGAGCTGGAGTCGCTTCTATTTCGTCAGAGTGAAGAAAGGCACGAAAAAGAACTGATTCTGTTGGATCTGAAGATAGAAAATGCGAAAATGAAGAAAATGTTACAGAGCAAGACAGCCCGGTTGCCAGTTTGTACCGGAACAACAGAAGAAACGGCGGAGATCGAAGATAATATAATTACGGAGAGTGATTATTCCTATCGCCGATTGTAGTGATAATGCTTGTGTGAACGTGGTGATTATACTTGGTATGTTCAGCAGCTTAAACACTCAGGTAAACAATTCATTTTATAGCATTACAATTCTTTGTTAGAAAGGATGTTGTTCTTTGTCTTAAAGGGTAGGCCTACATGTAGATAACCTACATGTGGGGACTGTAAAGATGTGAATATACATGTATATGATGGGATTATACATGTTGCATGGGCTCAACGAAGAATCATGCTTACTATGATTCAATAATATACATATAGTTCTACTATTTACATGTGGTATTAGTAAGCTACTACAATTATAGTTCTTCACTCTATAGATACAATCATAGTTAATGACAGTTTTCTAATAGCCTATTCAATGTTTATAAAATTATAATCATACATGATAGATTAGTTATGCCTCCATTGTCGCGTTAAATTGACGGAGATAAGTATTTAGAAGTACCCCTTATTGATATTAAGTTAGAAGAGGAAATAAAATAACATCAATTGATTTTATCTTTAGTGCAACAGACTTATTCTAACTTAAAATCGTATTATCTTAACTTAGGATTGCTCTAAAGATAAAATCATTTTATCTTAGAATAAAATATGATCGGTATGGTGCAACGGAGATAAAATGATTTTAAGATAAACTGATATAATATCGTGTTCTGCAACTGAAATTATTCTAACTTAAGATAATAAGATTTTATGCTGTTTGTGCAACCGGCCCCATGGTTTCCAAATTTGTTTTTAGACATATCTTTCAATGCTAGGTTTAAACTGTTGATGATGTGCAAGGACTTTCAGATAATAAGCAAGTCATGTTTTTAATTGAGGTCCCAGAAATCGATGGGCATGATAGGCGCCTAAAGTTTTCATTCACAGCCCAGAGCCGATTGCGTGTAAGTGAACTTTGTCTTTCCACCGCATGGATTGGAACAGCGGCAATTGCAAAGGTTAGAATACTGTCAGAGTTTCTGTCGACCTGGCCAGTTTATGGTTTATCAAACATACACCCAGCATAGAAAACTTTCGAATAGCATGTTATCAACATTACAAGTGCAGTATGAGGCTGTGGATTCTTTGTTTGGTGACTTGAAAACGATGCAAAATGTTGGAGAAACAAAGCTAAATTAAAATAGAATGACATCAAGACTAAGAGATTAGATACAGATTTTTTTTAAAAAAAAATATTGAAGAACATGTCACAGATCAAGTTTTACATTGGCCTATTTACATGTAGGCGTTTTTGATATCGACTCCTTATTTTCAGATCTATTCTCAGTATGTCTCATTAGGCGTGCGCATAATGCCGTCCTATGTGTACAAGAAAGAATCGATGTAGCCAACAAGCTAAGTTGGGATACGTCTCAGACTTAACCGATAAACATGAAATGAGATCAAGATGAGATCAAGGAAAGGTAGAACAAATTTATAGATAGTTGTTACTGCATTGAGAGAGAAAGAGAGAGATGCATATTGAAATGGATAGCAAATGGAAATCAGAAATTTTACATCAATTTCACAGAAGCAGGTTAAGAAGTTACTGAATGCACAAAATTCGGGTCATGGTTAATTATTTAAAAGCACACAACTTCGAAAAAAAGAGTTCCGTCGTTTTGAAATTCTGCAGTATGTACACCGATTTCACCACAAGGTAAATAAGCTAGATGCCCTTTGGAAGTTTCAGTGGACTCAATTTGAGCAAGTAATTTTAGGAAAACAGTTGAGCCGAGTCAGTCACTCGTGTACAGTCTCTGATTTTGAGGCAACTATTCTGAATAAGCTGAAACTTTGAAGAATCTCTATTCGACAGTCCAATGAAAGCCGGACAATAGTATGCAATGAGGGAGCGTGTCAGCGCATTATATGTCAAAATGAATTGCTTTGGTGTCGTAGGGCCTGTACGGCGATTCCATTAGTCTCAAGATACACATCCGCTGCGCACACTTCCAACATGTCGTCATGAGACTTCAACTTAAAGAACCATTCAAGATAATGCTTTAAAATGCATCATCTCCTAAAAGTCTGTGTTGCTTATATGCACAGGGCTGTGCGCGGTGCACCGGTGCACGGTTCTCAAACCGGTGCATCGAAATGTGCAAATTTCGATCAAATTGATTTTTTGCTGTTATAGTTTCAATCATAATTAATTCTAACTATCTGTTATCTTAGTCAATGCACATTGTAAAGAAAAGTATTTTAAGCATACAGTGTCATTAATCATTTCTAATTATCATTTGAATTCAGACTTTAAATTTCTTCATCATGAAAATGAAACCTTTTGAAAATCATGGATGTTATATTATAAAATAACCAAATGCATTTCCAGATGTCAAGAAAAAAGTAAAAAAGGATGAAAATAAAAAAATTCAAGTTCATGATAAATTATTTAGGCCACAAAATCTCAATTCCCGCTACCACTGGATTTTGGAATCTCATAGTGAGTGCTGCGTGCCAAGATAGGCTACAGGTAATCCTAGCATTCCGGCGGCCATCGATCTGCCCGAAAGATCTTTTCGGCATCCGGCAACATTATCACATTACAGAGAGACTGCTTGAAGCATCTCATCATCAGGGGTTATCAAAAATTAATTGCAATTAATTGGGACTGAGCAATCAATTAATTTTAATTGCATCTTGGAGCAATCAATTGATTGCAATTATCAGGTGTCACCAATCAATTGATTGGAATTAATCATCGCCATCAATCAACTAATTGCAATTATCTTCATGCCGCAATCAATTAATTGCTACCAATTAATTGCAATTCAATTAAATTTTGATAACCCCTGCCCTGCATAGTATTTTTTGATAGCGGTGACATTACTTCCAATCAGAGTTGGAAAAGTCGGAATTGGAATTAATTCCGATCCGGAATTAATTCCATTTTTCGTCGGAATTGGAATTGGAATTGACGATATTTAAATCTACTGGAATTGGAATTAGAATTGACCTTGATAAACCTCAATTCCATTTTTTCGATAGACCTGTGATGAATCTACATGTATTTGTACAAAAATTTAAATCACAGTGCTCGGCCGTTGTGTTAACTGCACGCAAGGATAAGAGAGAGATAGATCGACAGAGGTAGCTTTATTCTATAGTTGAATAAAAGGTGTTTTTTGTGACTTCGATGGGCCTACAGCCCCGGACAATGTTATTTCAGCGATTAAGCAGACAATGAAAAGACAATCATCTTTGTTCAATCTGTTATTTAGTTATTTATCAAGTAAGATAATTAATCAGAATAAAGCAATTGTTGAATTTAGTTCTTAGTTCTTTAGTTGGATAAGCACAAAAATTGGAGATTAACTTAATTGTTGTACAGTTGTACACACGAAAAACAAGTGGTTTGGAAAGAGGAAAATTAACGCTGCATTAAAGGGCAGCAACCCTGTCAGTTCAAACCATAATATAGACAGTGTCAACAAATTATTCTAATAATTAATTATTCAATTACATGAACTATTATTCAACTTCCAATCACAACAATTAACAATATTTATTTTTAGGACTACAGTTATATAGATACGATACGCAACGATAAAAGAAAAAATTTACACTTATAGTTCACCTCTTAATGTTGAATTCACTTCAATTCGATCGGACTCACTTATATCAAAATTATGTCATAAATATCAGTGTCACTTATACCGTCAATCTTCAATCGTGCTCGCTGATGTGTTGCCGTACAGGCTGCTGTGTTGTTGTTCGCTGGCAGGCAGTTGTTGTTATTATTTCTGTAGTTATGTTACACGTACCGCGAGAGCCCGGAGTTCTTCTAACTGCTACTAAAGATGTCGTATGTGTTGCTGTTGGTAGTTGTTGTTGTGTCAATTTCTCATCGTTTCTAATTTATTCAAATTTTTGAGACTTGACGATAAAACCACTTTCTTTTGAAAATTGAAAGAGTTTCCTTTAATCTCTACCCGTTAGCTTTCGACCCGACCACATTTCGTTCTTATCACGGAATTTTTAATATCCTTTTTTAACATGGACCATTAATCAGATTTCATGATATCATTTTTATCGTCGTTTTTTCTTTCATCAACAATCACGTTATTCGCACATTGAATTTCTTTCTTCTGTCAGTTTATTAATATATTTATTCGCATCTCATCTATCTCAGCGTTTGATTCTTTGCTGACCATTAACTTTCTTTTCTTTTTTTACGAGATATTGAATATCTCGTTTACGAAACGAAAATGGCGTAGGCTGACCGGTTACATGTATACATACACACAAAAAATATGAACTATGAACATGAAAACGTACATAGGAACGACGCAGGGAACAGCACACAGGAACAACGAGGATAGGATAAGGGCACATGGGTGAGATTGAAACGAACAAAGGTTAGATGCATTAACATAATACACAATATGCGACATGCAATTATCGGAATTGAATCTTATTATGGAATTGGAATTGGAATTGAATTGAACTGTTTCGACTGGAATTGGAATTGGAATTTAAAAAATTTAGTGGAATTTTTCCAGCTCTGCTTCCAATCTTTCTCCATTTCCTGATGTATTCAAGTAATTCTGAAAGATATCAAAAATAAGTTCCTCTTTTGATATAATTTTTTGTCAGTAGCTTTTTTCCACCAGGCTAAATGGATCTGTAAAACTAAGACTCTTGTCCAATTTGTTAACTAGCAGATTGCAGTCTACGGTCAATCAAAATCACTGTGCAAACTTAAGTTATAAATGGTTGGAATGATAATAGCCACACCATAGCATTTAGAATGTTTGTGGATTAATTCAATGTTCATAGGCATATGATCGTATGATTTGCTAAATGCATGTTTAATTTCTTATCTGAATCTGAATAATACTGTGGATCCATTTTCAAAGTTAATTATGATCATTGTCTTTGATTATGATATTTTGGAACAGAAGTCAACATTCCTGGCGGAAAGTTATAACCCGATATATGCTGATAACTGGTATACGCAAACATTCAGTTAAACAAAATACAGGAAAATAAAGCTTCTCTGCCCTCAACGAATTCTTAGACCAAATAGCGATTCGACCCGCCGTGAACAGAATCCCGCACATGCAAGCCACGAAGAGGACTGTATAACCATGCAAAGTAAAGGTCACTTAAGGAGCAACCGAGTGCAAATTGCTGTATCGGGATTTGAAGGAAACACACTTGAATTATAGCTGGTATTTGAGAGTGCATTATTCGACGATATTTACTTTCCTTCGATATCTTTTTCAAATACCTTATTGATCATTTAACGCACGACAACATGTTTTTCGGCTAAGATTAAACAAAAACAGTATAGGCCTACTAATCACGTTGCGTGCACAACTTAGTGATCATCAGCAGTGTAGTGTGCTCTTGCTGGATTATTTTTCGGAATTATTTTCCATCCTTATTTGCAGCGACTTCATAGGCCTAATCCGCAGCGTCCTCTCGCTTTATGTAGGCCTGTTGTTCGATGCGCTTCTTTCATATGGTCAGCACTAGCGAATTCCCTTCCGCTGAGTGCGGCGTGCTCAACTCTGTTTACACCAAGCTTTTGTGCAAATCATTTCATTCGTTTTTCTAATGCTTGGCCATTCTGGAAGTTGCATGCCTGTTCTACGTCTTTGGGAAAATATATCTTGTGAAATGATCGTTTCTTTCTTGATCGCCCGCGCCACTGTTCCATGCTCTGTATCTGTGTAGTTCTGTTGCTGTTGTATGCATAGTTCTGTCGTTGATGCTTCTTACATGTGTATTTCGGTCGAACTTTTGACTTTGCTTCGATCCTATATACCTATTTATCTTCTCCAGAGTTGAGCGGGACACCTTCTCAGCATGTCAGTCGTTTGCGCACAGCAGCCGAAAGTAGAATTGATGATGATGTCATCACGGACAGGCGTAAGGAAGATATAATCATTCGCCACTGGGTGCATGGAAAGCTGAGGCCACAGGAGTTGAATTGTGCCTTAAGATTACACTTAGAAAGTAAAAGTCACATGTTCATCGGCGATCGATGCTTGATCACCATCATAGTCCGGTTATGTGTTTATTAGCACAATAATCAATGAAAACAGATCAATAATGTCTGTTTCAATCGATCTCCATTAGACAAGACAATGCTGGCTGTCCAAGTATCCATTTCTGCATACACAGACGCATCCGCTTCTGAGTTGCTTTTCATCCAGGGTAATTTGATCTTTCATAAAAATTATATCTTTTTTCCGAATATGTAATTGTAAATTGCATTTCAAAACATTCTGAAGGTAAAAAGCAAATTTAGAATCATAGTCCCGCGATGTTATAGAAAATTTGAATGGAACATTAACATGCTATTTTAATCAGTTCACTGCTCTTTCAGTCAAAGACATTTGCTATGTACTATTTTTTATTCTTATTACTTGTATTAAGATTGGGGTGGGCAGTGTTTGAAACATTTGTTTAAAAGAGTGTTTTAAAACACGCTGAAAAAATGTCTAAAATATGTTTTTTAAGAAGTGATTATTTATAGAATTTTTTCAATCAGTGGTTCTTGCATTATTGCTCAGATTCCTCCCTAAACATTGAAAATATGCTCAATTCCTCCCTTTCAACTTGCAGGTCCTTACTCGAGTTTTAAAAAGAATTCAAGGATAGTAGCAACACATATTTTCAAATACAGTAACTAATTCAAATACGGTAACTAATCAGGAAGTATGTAAGTACGTGTATTTAGAAAGTGCTGTCAAGAAAGATTGCAACAAAAAGCTGTAATGACCAAAGACGATGACTGCTACATCAGCGTCTGTAGTAAACCTATTTCAATGATCGAGAAGCCTATTTAAATGTATTATGACTGCAGTCACAATTCTTTGTCTGGGAGGAAATCGGCAGATATTGCTCATTCAAAATGCTCCCTCGAACCTTATTCCTCCAAAATCCTTCTTCGACCGTCATTTCACCTTTGGCATATTGAATTCTTCCGCTCAGGGAGCCACATAGCCTCCGGTTAAGAATCATGCAAGAATACAGCCAAAACAGTTTGGGAGCAGTTTCAAAGTTGAGGGGGCAAAAGGAAACGCATGCCTATTTGGTAATTGTTGTCTAAACGTTCTATGAAGCGTTTTTTGAAAGGATGCTAGTTGATGTCAAGGAGTAGGCTTAATGTATCCATTATGAATCTTTAATATTTGCACTTTTATGAATTTAATAATACAAAACCACGGTACAATGCCCTGCTTCGATGCTCATTAAACTAATTCAAAATTTTATTATCCTTAGAACAATATTAGATTTTATCAGTTTATTATGAAATTGGAAAATTCAAGTATGTGCAAACACAAAGTTTACCTCATGCTTAAACTCGATTTGAATTCCACCTTTTCTTTGTATTCCTGAAAGTCTTGAATATCATAGAAAAATAATATTATGTTATTATGCCAATCTCGATAAAAGATTTTGCATAGAAAACCAAGCAAATTTCTGACAAAATTTTCTGACAAAAAATAAATTGCTTCATCATCTCTTGAATGTCAAGGGAGTAGAGAATGTCTTGATTGATATGAAGCAGAGTGATATGTGTAAGGCATTGTTGGGTCATCCGAGAGCGTATCCACGTCTTCAGGCGACGTAATGACGAAAAGGATCTTTCAGCATCAGCTACGGATATTGGCAAGCACAATACCAACTGTAGCAATTTTTCGGCTTCGCAGATTATTTGTCGACTGACAGAATCCAATTTTGCAAGGGTATCATGAAGAATAAGCAATATCGTAGCTGATGATCGACATCTGAGCTGCTTTAGCATAAACAAACCTTTTGCAGAGGTCGCTACATTCCTTGGTTTTACATCTTATGTTGATAAACTCTAAATCAGTTACTTAAGCCGCTGTTAACGGAAATGATGTAGCACGACAGAGGTCGTTGCGTCCTCCGACTTTTGTACTTATTCAGTGTAGAAATACATTGCCGAAATATTGCTTAATTAGAAGATAATAATCTATGTAAAAACATTTTTCACCATGAATATTGGAGGGCAAAAAGGATACTTTGCCCCATCAAAATATTTTGGGGGGGCAGCTGCCCTCCTTGCCACCCCTGCTCCCGCGTCCATGTTTGAAATCTTCTAATTCTTATTTCTCACTTGTTGAGACGATCGCTATAATTGTTTTTTTATTAATACCTTTAGTCACTTTTTTTCAAGTATGCGCTCTGAATAGTGATGCAATGGCCTAACATATTTTTGCAATTGCTAAAAATACTATCCACGAAAATATTGAAAACGATTTCGATCGCAACCTACTGTGTCAATTTCGTTCCTCAAATTTCAGCAGAAGTTGTTGTCGTTGTTATTTTCTATCTGAATCACGTGACGCATTTATAAGACTACAATTTGTCAATTTCGCTAATTTTACATATTTTTTTACAAGACTGACCAACATTCAAGTATTCTGTAAAAATCAAGTAAATGTTATTAATTGACAGTTGCAAATTGCGTTAATCGATAACAATATGAACAAGTTTTGCAATCAAGTGCCTCATCAAAAAATTGAAACGAATTTGAATTCGTTAAATCAGTTAATTCAATTTGTCGACGTCATATTGAAGGATTTAGAAACTCCATGTTCATTGTGTAAATGCAACTGAATTTGCGTTGGTCAGGGCAAGAACTCGTCTTGCACTTGGAAGTCTGTCATAAACCATGTTTTAGAAGATAGGCACTTACTTTTATGAACAGTAACTAAACTGCGATGCGTTGGACAAATTCAGTCAGTATACAGGCGAAGGACCATGTTTCTTAACTTGAGACGGTATGTAGGCCTACATTTTCTGTATAGTTACGAAAATTGAAATATGATTTTCACAAAAGTCATGGAAATTTCATTTAAGATTTGTTGAAAAATGTTTATTTCAACACTACTTTTCATTCCTAGACAGATGTAGACGATAAACTTCAGCCTATTGATCGATCACTGGGTCTAGGTAGCGACACGGAAAAGTTGACAGCTTCATAATTGTTTAGGGAGATAGTAAATTAATGCAAAAATCATAAAATGAACAAAACATTGGGACTTCTATTCTCTCCCCCCACATTTTTCAAGTTTTCCAAAATCATCAAATTTTGCCAAAGTTACTCACATTGGATTTAGAATGGACTTGATCTGTCACTGAGTGACACTACAACACGACTGAGAAGTCATCTTGAACCCTGTGTTGAAGATTGGTACCGTGGATACTCTGTTAGAATACAAGGTACAGCCGTGATCATGAACTTCGTGTGCTTGTTGTCTAACAGACAAATGACGAGTATCCCAGTGAATCGAAACTTACAAATCTTCTAAGTTTCTTTTAAGATTTACTGCCAAGTCTTTGCAAGACTTAATAGGAATCTTAGAAGAAACTTGGAAGATAGGTCTGTTATCTTGGAAGATTAGTCTGTTATCCTGGAAGATTGGCCTGTTATCTTGGAAGATTAGCCTGTTATCTTGGAAGATTAGTCTGTTATCTTAGAAGATTAGCTTGCTACCTTGGAAGATTGGTCTGTTGGTTGCCCTGTATCATGGAAAATATCAATGTTTCGTCTACAACAGCAACATGAAGAATTTCAAAAATGACTCAGCAATAAGCAAGCATGCCTTTATGCATGTACCGTAAATTTAGAAATCCATCTTGCTGCTCTTGTAGACGAAAGATTATTGACATCTTCCATAATACAAAAAAATCAACTGGCCAAATGTATACATACAGAGATAGAGCTGTGAATGCACCAGTTATGCATTAATTTGGTTTAACGCATCTGCTTGGCTATAAAATCAAAAGGAATGACAGGTAACACATTGATGCATGTATTGAAAACATGTATTTGTTATTAGTGGTTGTATTTGTCTATAGTTGTCTAATTCTGAGGCTGTAAATGTTTTACAAGTCAGATAAGAGGAGTTTTACACACTCAACGCTGTGCGACGTTAGTGAGACTGCCCGTAGGAGCAAGAGAAGATCGTTGACGATGCAACACTTTCGGGTGTCAACAACAGAAATGTGGGTGGGGGAAAGAATAGAAGTACCCAAATTCATTTATTGAAACAATGTTGTCACCATGTATCTAAATTTACTACGCATCATAGATTGTATGATCCGTCTTACCAACCGGTTTGGATTTATAGAAAGTTATAAAGATTTGCAGTGCATAGTTCACAAAATATTATCAATTTCGCGTTCTGAAACATAAAATTTTGAAACGCAATCTTACATCAAGCCAATTTCAATGGGAATTTTAGACAAAAAATTATTTAGTAAATTGAGTTTGATTAGATGCTAAATTATCATACCATCGGTAATAACTATCGAATGTCTTTAGACTTTTTCATAAAAACGACCCAATTAGATAATATCACTTGTCATCGCTCATTTAGGCTGCTATTCTGCATTATTTCTACTTCTTTTCGATCAATATCTTTCCATTCAAATCTTGAATTTAATTTTAGATAGTCAATATCAAAACAGGTGGCCGAATTAGGCTTCGATAGAGCGCTGAGTAGAACCATTTTTTGCCGTCAAACTTTTGATTATCAGGTCTATGTGGATGAATGATAAACAAACTTCTAAAAAAATGTCAATTTTTCATTTCTTGATCGCAATTTATATGAAAAGTATCAGACGTTAAGGAAAATTCAAACCTTCACCAGAATCATATTAAGCCAAACGTGCATTTGATTAAATTCAGAGCATATTGGACTGCTCTATATTTGAAGTTATAAGGACATGAATATAAATTACCGGTAATTTACCGGTAAATTACCAGAAAATTACCGGCAAGGTAACTTAAAATAAATGACCGGTAATTTTTAAACACTATTCGCTACCATCGACCGTTAGGTGCCAGACGCCGTAGGTCGGTCTTGTAAAGTGAATTTTTTATGAAAATTATTTTCAATTAAATTTTTTGGGGAGTCCTTTATCTTTACATCAGGAAACATCAAAATGAATCACCTATCAAGTGGTCAACTAAATCATGCAATCATTTGAAAGAGCATGGATATCGATATAGGCCCTAATGTTTTGAATCCTCCTTCAATTTTCCTGGACAGGTCAAAAGGACGATGGAACTATGGGAGGTGGCAGATAAGTGAAATATTCTGCATGAAAGACGACGCTTATAAGCATGTGATAGAAAAACGAACGAAAATGGCACTAGGCCTACAACCTCCGACAGGCTAAACTTGCTGCTACGAATCTGCATAAACAAATTGACGATGACCACCGGCGCCGAGCAAACGAGATATGTTTGCCCAATGCTGCCTGTGGACCACTTACGGTACCCACTGCGTTGCGAAAGCATCTCCTCGACTTTTCGAAGGCAATGTTCTTCCTGAACTTCTGGGAAGCCGGTGAGAATGGGTTTGAGACTGAGGCATCTGGTTTTTTTTTCAAAGCACACTCATGCAGCAGGGCCTATGCCTGCGCAGCTCTCGAACTTTAATTTTGTAGAATAAGATTGACGCAAAAAATTTTGTGCAGGGAACATCAGAGTAGAGACGGGAAAATGTGTTTTCTTTGCAAACATCTGAACAAATGAACTATTAAATATTAGCCTACTATCCAGTACAACAATGGCGATGTAATCACATCACAAGCTCTAAGTTCTAAATCATTTCGGCATCATGCACTTTGTTGCTTCCTTAATAAAATGCAAAGAGTCATTTAATTTGCTTCATTGAATACTCAATCTACTTATATTTAACAACATAATTGATCAGCTTAGATTGTTGCAATCGAAAGCAATGACAGCAAAAAAACATTTCCATCGAGTAGGGTCTATCTCCTCCCGTGTGATTTAAGCAATTTCTAACGAACTTTGAAATATCACGTCTACTTATTATTCATTATTGAGTAACACGGTAGATCCGCATTTTCAGAGATAGTCTACACATTCTCATGTTTTTAACCAGTTTTAGCTTTGATGGAATACCAATTTATACTTAGGTGATTGATGAGCAAAATTTGCAAATAATGACGTCTATTTATCTGTATTTAAGCTCAAATCTGCTTTTCATGACTCTTCACGGACTGTCACAATTGCTTTTTGGCTAAACAAACCGAAATAGTTATTGACCATGCGCAGAAAACGTGCACATGGCACAGATCACGCATTTATCCTCACATAATTTCATGCTTAAAAAATTTGCAAAATGTAAGAAGCCGTGTACATAGACATCGGATGTCTATGGTTGTGCATGTGCACATGATTGTGCATCAAGTAGTTTTTGGAAAAGTACACTTCCTTAGCACACTGTGGCACAAAGTCGTGGCATATAGTGCAAGTCCATATGTATTCACGTCTGATTCTGTGATTCACAAGGCTTTATTTCTTGAATCTGAGCAGCAATGTGGACCCATTCATAGAGTAAGTGCATGCTTTTGTAAATGGTTTTGTAAATGTAATAGTTGCACAATGGGTTAGTTGTTGTTGTTCGATGTCTATGGGGTTAATGTAGACGTGGTGCGTTGTACATTATTTGATCAATAGAGCTATAGAGCTATATATGATAATAAGAGCTGATATAATAGAGCTAATAGATGATGAGCACACCATTTTTATAAAATACACCGATAAGTGTTCAATATTGAACAACATGAGGCATTGTCATCAGAAAAATTAGAGGCAAATTGTAATCTTTGCATGCAGCGTGCGACCATGGTCAAGCATTATTTACAATGTGCATGTTCGCTTTAGTTCTAATTGACGCATCAAGCGATTTCCCTGTGGATTAAAAGAAAAAAGACCCTATATTTTCTTTTTCATGCTTCACACTATCTTTCACTTCACGTCGTACCACAAAGTGTTTGTGTGCATCAAAGTTTTGAATCGTCACTGGTTAAATTGCGCGGTAATTATTGTTGATAAATGTCAACCTGAAATTACACTAATGTTGATTTGGAACTTTTTTGTACTCTAAGAGCTTTTGAATAATCAATAGATTGCATCCAATGCTGCAAATTGATTCGATTTTATGTCATAAATAGCACCATTGTATAACTTTAAAGTAAAATGAATTGTGGAACGCAATTTTCAGTGGGTTTGCACCGGCTGAGCAGTACAACTTAGGTCTCTCGGCTAGTACTTCTTAAGTCAGTAGAGGATGGAAATCATCATCAGTAGATGAAGTTTTAAATTGAGTCTTCTTGAGAAGAAGGAGCAAGACAAGCAGCGAGTGAAGACATATTCTGATGTAATTTTTCATGCGTTGAGTAATTTGGAGTCTGATTGACGAAGAATGTGGGGATGGTAATAGACATAAAAGAATGTTGTGTGTGCTCAACCTGTGTAATATCCTTTTATCATACTGTAATCTTTGCATACTGAACGCCGAATCTTGCGGTTAGTAATTTTCTGGGCGCGCCGGAGGAGTTTTTTTATTTGCCATATCCGAGGTTGTGACGCCAGCGCGGCAGACGTGACAGGATCTATGCCAAAAATTTCTGAAAAAAGGCGCGCCGATGCTAGGGCCAGACGTGTCAGATTCTAGGTTGACACACCTGCGCGCCAGATTTTTTGTTCTAAAAAATCTGAGAACATGCGCTTCAGTTCGATGAAACCGACCATCTGTCGCGCACCGGCTTCACGAAAGTGCGCCGGCGCACCTTTGTGTAGATTCCAGCTCAGTGCCTTATTTCAATCAGCATTGCTCGATTCTTAGCGTGTACGTATATTTCATCATATACAAGCAAACAGCACAATTTTTGTGGGAGCATCTGTAGTGTTTCATGTGTATACATTCGAGAAGTCATATTGTGCTTGACACTTATAGCCTACTGTATTATGCAAATCCAATACAAGATTTGTAGTCTTGCATAATGTAAACATGAGATGGGTGGGATCATCATATTCATCACTGATATCTTGCGTCTGACATACTATTGTATTAGACCAAGTCGTGACTCAAGGAAAATCTAAAGGCCTGTTGTGAGACATCCAAAAAATTCTGCTTTGAACACGTACTTTTCAAGTGATTGATCGCATGAAAAATCCTAGATTACCACCGTTTTGATTAAATATGCGTTGCTTCCAGGAAAACAATGTGTTTACATGAGGAGCATGATCAAATGAAATTGAGAGCGGTCATCTTGACTGTTTTATGCGATCATACCAATGTTTTAGTTTTCTTTTTGAAGAGTTTTGCTGCATAATAGAACGTTTAGTTTTATCAAATGTCAAGCAGACTGCAGACCAAAGTGGAGTTTTAAACTTGTGTCAGGGACATGCACAATTCACCATTCTCCATTTCAAAAACGATTTAGATTTCTATTGGTGAAATCACATCGACCTGCCAAATCTTGTGAAGGAGATGATTCGAAGATAGGCCTATCAAAAATAAAATTAAGAGACCAATGACTCTTGAAATTTGGATCCTGTAGTGCGCAATTCTGGACCGTTTCACGTCGGCTGAAAAGGAATCTCATTTCCCCGGAGTCTGTTCACGTTGGAGATGGAGCTGATCATTTCGGCGCAGTTCGTTCGTTGTAAAACGAAATGCATGGTTTTATCGTTGCATGAAGTGACATGGCTTTTCAGAGACTTACGATTCCTTTGAACCGAGACCATCATATTTGAGGACGTAAGAAACCAAATAGAGTATGGTGCATTAATAATGTGCAGATTTGTATGAAGTGAAAAATTGTATGAAGTCATCACGTGGATCATTTGGATGTATTCGTCAAATATGTTCCAAAATAGATAACCGCGATAAAATCAATCAAATCGATTAATGCATCTGGGAGATTGATGTAATCAAGCGTATCAAGCTCTTCTATGTGGACTGCATATCCGTACTTCAAATGGAAATTGATTAATTTTTTCAATTTATTTCCACTGCTATGCTTTGTAGATGATTTTTTCATGAAAACAATTCCTTATAGAAATTCCTACCGACAGCCAACGCTTACTACAAATTCGAATGATGTTCAATATCGTCTCAGAATTAAGAATAGAAGCAATCCAACATTTTTTAAGAGCATTTTCTGATAGTTTGTATACTGTGATATTGGACACGCCCAGTGACTTCTGATTTAACTTGTACCAGACATAACTGCATAAAATATGTATGCACCACTTCATGTATGCATCCACTTCGAGAACTGTTCTGCTTGCGTCCTGCCTCAGTTTCCCGTGTCACCACCCGTAGCGTGTCGACTCTGCGTCGACCTTTTGCAAGAACTGTTCGTTTTGGCAACTCCTTTATTAAATTTTGTACTTGATTTTATTGCCTTTCTTTTAAGTTACCTTTTGAAGTAACCATTGAGCTCCTTTTTCTTCTATTGGATATTGTCATCGTATTTATGTAACTATCACCGAATCTTTGTACAAAGTTGTGTATTATTATTATTACTTACCATCATGAGTAACTGAAGCAACTTTAAGGCGTCGCATCACAGCCGTCATACTTTTATACTTCTTCATTTTTTTTGGAAGTTGCCATACTTTCATACTTTTATCATTGGCCCTACTTTTTGGTGATCTTCTGAATTTTTCTTGCGTTTTCATGAAAGGGTTACCTACAATTCTTTAGTCAAATAGGGTAAATTTTGTTGCAAATTTGAGGTCGCAATCCTAAGAAGCAACGCAATATACTTAAGGTCTGGTCCAAAGGAACTGCTGATGCGTAAGCATACCGCTGTGCAATGACGCTAAATATTTTTTGATTTAGTATAGGCCTAACATCCTTTTTATATGCTAATCTGCAAAATATGAGGGTTGCAGGTGATGATTGAGGATTTTAAAAACCGTAGGAAGTGAAGATTTTATTCATTTTGAAACTTTCTCAAAGCGTTAAGACAATTGTAGGATCTGTGAAATCGTAAGGACTGCTCGCATGGACGTAATGGACTCGGTTGTTCTTCAATGTCAGAACCACTGTCTCCAAATGCCGAAAATATTATCCACCATATCATCTAATTCTAGTTGAAAACGCAGTTTGAGCGTTCAAGTTATCAAGCTACACGTTCAAGAGTAGTTTCGTGTAGCTCGACAAGGGTAGATGACCGAAGTGATTGATAAGCCGGTGCTTACATAAGAGCAGGTTGATTCTTTTTGCAGTCGGATCGGTCTTTTGCCAAGGGTATTCATGACAGGTCATCCGGTCACACGGTAGAAGTCGGCCTTTTCAGGAAGGTAGGTGGTTTGTCTCTCCCCATTAGCAACGATGACTCAGGTTGTGGATTATATTGCATTGAATAATAATGTCATCGGAAACTATGCAAGGACTTGTGTATGCAGAAGAATGATGTTTTTGCAGCCTTGCTGCTTTGATAGATAGATTTAACCTTCAATAAACATCAAATTCAAATCCTTTTTAATCATTTCGAAACATTGAAGTGTAATCTTGCTTATAGTTTGAAATCCAAATTTTGTAGGAACAGGTTCCAGTAACGGTATTGAAGTGCAGTTGTATGACACATTGGTGTGTTATTATGCTGCAGTATTTCAGTCAGTGGAACAAATCCTGTGCATGTTGTTTTCGCATTTCTCGTACATCCATATGCTTTGATTGGCAATCGCTTCATTAAATGCAATTTTATACTAAATGTCTTCAGGCACCAGACAGCCTGCTGGTAAGGGATTGTCTGTAATCTACATGGCCGATGAAAACATATTATTGATCCCCACTATTAATGAACTTTCATAGACAATGCCCGTGGCTCCCCATCCAGATAGCAGACAGCAGTCAATGAATAAGCTTGTGTTTTGACATCGATTTATTATCGCCTGGTTTATCACCGACAATTTCAAACAAATTTAAAAGCTCATCGGATTCAGCATTCTCCTATTAAGAGCAGTATTCTCACACAACTAGCAGGAATTCGTAGTATTTGAAGAGCAATGTTTCAAAAGTACAATCGTTGTTTATGGTTGCTAGAAAATTTCTAGTTTTTTTCGGTGGTCCTTCAGGTGAGGTTTTGTCAATAAAATGCATTGCACTCCATTGTATTGATTGAAGTTGTATTGATGCAGTCTAGTTTGGAATAAAGTAAAATATATACTTGTTCCATAATAGATAGGTGTGTGTTGTGCAACAAA
Source organism: Prostheceraeus crozeri (assembly GCA_907163375.1). Classification (NCBI taxonomy): domain Eukaryota; kingdom Metazoa; phylum Platyhelminthes; order Polycladida; family Euryleptidae; genus Prostheceraeus; species Prostheceraeus crozeri. Next base: position 69,811 of record CAJQUW010005326.1, read on the forward strand.
AATTTTCATTACGAGCCCATTTTTTATCCATGTTGTCCACATAGTTTCATCCCCATCCTTCACATGAGCAAACAGTTGACATCTCTACTTCCTGTGAGGCTGTTTTGTTGCAGCTTCATTCCAATAAAGGCCAAGATCAAAATGACACTTCGTAAATCTTAGCATGGTCTTCATAAATGTCGAGATTTACTTGACTAGGTTATTAGGTCGCTAGTGAGTGGTGGTAAGTCATGGACATGACGTAAAAATGCATCCCAGATCACAGGAGGAGGAGTAGCACCTTACCTCAGTTCTGGGCCGGATGTCACCGGAACAAGTCCAAAGTACTCAGACCAAGTACTCAGGTCTGGGTCGAGTACCCGGCAACCTTTAAGTAGGAAGGGGATGCGAAGAATCGCCGGGGAAGATAACGCATCTGTTATCATGATACTTGGCTCACGGAATGTGGGCAGTATGTCGAAGAGGTCAGGGGATGTGGTGGAAGTGTTGAGGAGAAGGAAAGTTGAAGTATGTTGTGTCTAAGAGACCAGATGGTGAGGAGGCAGTGCTCGATGGTTGGGATCTTCAGACTCTCGGTGCAAGTTCTTCTGTCAAGGTTGTTCGGATGGGACGTCGGGAGTTGGTGTACTTGTCACAGAAAAGGAAGAAAGGAAGACCGGAAGGCCGTGAAGGATGTGAAGGTGATTGCAAGTGAGGAGTGTGTGTCTCAGCACCGCCTTGTCGTAGCAGACATCCATATGAGCCAGAAATTGGTGCCTTGTTCATGGAAAAGGTCCGCAAGAAGGAGCCTGAGATTACAAATGCGTCAGGTGTGGAGGAGAAATGGTGTGGCATGAAGAAAATTTGGTTTCAAACAACAGAAGAGGTGTGTGGCCGTACGAAAGGTCCAGCGAGACACAAGGAGATATGGTGGTGGTGCGAGGAAGTAGCAAAAGCAGTGGAGTTAGAGCGTTGCCTCTGGCTTGAGTGGAAAAAGTATGATACCTACGAAGATCGTGAAGCTCAGGATATCGTGAAGCGATGAATATTGTGTGGAACGCTCAGGAGGAAAAGCGCAAAGAGCTATCACAGCAACCAACGAGAATGGGAGGAACAGATCCTTCAAAGTTGTAAAACAAAAGGCGAAGCAAAGTAAAGACGTCATCGGTCCAACATCAATGAGAAATGAGGACGGAAACATCATTGTGAAGGGAGAGGTGTTGGTTGTGTGGAAACAGCATATGGAGAGGTTGATGCACATAGAGAACGATTCGGATGAAGTTGCAGAAAGTGTGACCATACAGGGACCCTGTTGTCGCCTAGAAATTTCGGAGTTTGAAAGTGCATTACGAGAGTCATCACTTGGAAAAGCAGCAGGTCCGTCTGGTGTGACAGTGGAGATGAATACTGGATCCAGCATCTGGATCCCGTTATTCAAAGTGGCTTTCCAGGCTGTGTTGGGAGATTCTGGAAGAAGGTCGTATCCCAACTGACTGGATGATGAGCATGCAGTCACCAATCTTCAAAGGAAAAGGCGATCCTCTCAGTTGTGGATCGTATAGAGGAAGAAAGCTAACAGAGCATGCACTGAAAGTATATGGACGAGCGTTAGAGAGACGGATAAGAGCGCCGGTTAACATGACTCGATGCAATTTGGCTTCATGTCGGGAAAGGGAGCCACGGACGCTTTTTTTCTCTTTTGTGAATCTCCAGAGGCATTCGTCCGTGTGCCAAGAAAAGTTGTGATGTGGTGTCTCCGAAAATCTGGAGTTGATGAATGGCTGGTAAAGGCTGTTGCGGCTCTTTGCACAGATGCGAGAACGGCTGTGGCATTCGGATGTGGACAAAGTGACAGCCTTGAAGTGAGCGTAGGTGCACACCAAGGTTCTGTGCTTAGTCCTCTCCTATTCGCTATTGTGATGAACACAATCTCATCTGAGGGTAGAGTAGGCTTTCCATGGGAGGTTCTCTTTGTCGACGATTTGGCGGTTAGCAGCGAGGAGGAACTCACGGGAAAAGTTGAGATATGGAGGACGTTTGGAGGCGTAAGGCTTGAAGGTGAACAGCGATAAGACGAAGATGATGCTATCGAAAGATGGAGCAGGTAGCTCAGATAGGTCTGGAATGTATCCATGCAGTGTGTGTGTGTGTGTCAAAGGAGTGGGTGTAAATTCTATAAGATGCATGGACTGCGGCAGATGGATACACAAGAGATGTAGTGGTGTGAGAGGAATCATATCAGCAACATCTACTCATGGGTTTGTATGCAAGCGATGTAGCGGTGAGATAGTACCAGCAAAGAAGATTGGTGACGGAAAAGAAGGTGAGGTAGCAGGTCAACACTACGAAGTGGTGAACAGATTTTGTTACCTTGGTGACATGTTGGATGGTGGTGGTGGAGCGGATGCAGTTGTCTACACGGATACGATGTGGTTGGAAGCGATTCCACGAGCTGTTGCTTTTCCTGACATCACGGGCGGCACCTCTTAGGATGAAGGGGCAAGTGTACGACGTTTGTGTAAGTGACAGCATGTTGTATGGTAGTGAAACGTGGGCTATGAAGAAAGAAAAAAATGAAGATGATAGAGCTGAAAGAAGAATGGTTCGGTGCCTTTGTGGTGTGTCTCTTCGAGAAAGAATCCACAGCGACGACCTCCTTCGAAGACTGGGCCAAGTTGGAATGGAAGAAGCGATGATAAGAAGGTGTTTGAGGTGGTGCAGTGATGTAGTGAGGAAAGCAGATGATGATTGGGTGAAGAAGGTGTGGAAGTCAGAAGTGCCAGGGAGGACCCTAGAGGACGACCTCGAATCACATGGGAGGAAGCAGTTCGAGCAGAGTGCAAGAAAATCGGCCTCTGCGAAGAAGATGCAAATGATCGCGCCAGATGGAGAACTGTCATCAGAAGCAATCGTCCAACCCAGCCAACGGCAGAATAGCGGACGTAAAACGTATGATGATGATGATGATGATGATGACTTCCTGTTGTCCACGGGAATTATAGCGATAATGTACGAATGATGTCAAAGGTTTGGAACTGTTCAAAGTAATACCAACATACGTAATGTGCATGCCAATGTACTTGCAAATGTATGTACTCATTCATCACGAAAGCCCATCGAAAATTCTCTAAATAAATCTGTGAGTTGGTAGAAATCAGTCGAATAATTTCAATCAATGTGTCCAACAATAACACAGTTAATATTTATGTCATTTGGTCACCGACATTGTCCTGATTATTGCAAAAATATTCCAGATTTCGCTCAATTGTCATAGGCATCCCGAAACCACCTGCTTTAGGACGCTAAAACGTCGTAATTTATTTACATGTGATTTTATGGGATCTCTAGGCCTCCTAGTTGGTTGAAAAACACAGTACTTGTATTACTGCTATCATCTAAAAACTAAATGTAAGGTAAACCTTATGTTTAGGCGCATATTTGGACATTATACTTTTTCATCATTGCTATCATACTTTTCTCTTGATTGCCGCTGCGAGGACTGAATTTAGGTGGGTTCCTTCTCAAAATGTGGTCTTTTTATAAATTAGTCTTGGCATACTTAAGTATAAAACCTATTCTGCTAAAGTGTTAACTTGGAAAAATTAATTTCACGAAAATAAGCCTACATTCAAACTGCAGGTGGCGTTTGATTATCCGGCTAGACTTTCCACAGGAACGATGTTTTTAGATGTTCCCAATTGCATGTTTCTTATTCAAGTTTTATCTCGAGACTTTCCCTGGGGCACTTATATCAAAACCATTTTGCGCGAGAACTATCCTGACCTGATGCCACATAGATGATGGTGGAGAATTTTCAAAAGCATTGATTTATTGACCATTAAGTGAAATGTGAATAAGCTATTTCTATAAGGCACCATATTTGCTTGTTATTGGAAGGTTGGAAGGTAGAAATGTCGAATATATGAAACAGCCTTCCCGAGAATAATCGATAGAAGTGCTATTTCTTGCGCGATGAAAAATCTAAGTAATGATCTACTAATAGTCGGCCCGAGTTGGTACTTGAGAAGAAGGTTTGAAGTATTGAAGTTGTGTGCTGTCACATATCAATCCGATATCAGCACTATCAAGGCCACCTTTTGGCATTGGTTTTGGCCTGCCTGCTTCTCAAATGTTTTGGACTATTTTGTTGGGGCCTATAGACGTTGCTGTCGGGCCTTAGGCCCCACTCAAAGTTGCTGTCATACATCATTCCGATATCAGCACTATCAAGGCCACCTTTTGGCATTGGTTTTGGCCTGCCTGCTTCTCAAATGTTTTGGACCATTTTGTCGGGTCCGAAAGTAGGCCCTAGTGCCTTAAAGCCCCAACCCGACCCCGGCAGCAACTCATTTTCGTGACTTGCACATGAGTACACACAACTTCAATACTTCAAACCTTTGCCTTCTTCTCAAGTACTAACTCGGCCCGGGCTCCCCGACTATAAGGGTTGCTAAATTATATCATTGATGTTGACATGTTAGCATCTAGCTAGGCAATGCAGAAGAGATATCTAGGCATGCTTTCAGTAGTAGCACAGTAACAAGAATAATAGTCAGATATGCTTGTGAAGGTAGGTAATTCTTAAACATTTAAAACTGTCTACCGTGGAGTGAATATAATTTCATTGACTATGTCATTGCTTTCACCGCAAGGATTGGTAAATGCCAACATTTTTTCTAACTCAGTGCGTCAGCAAGCTCCAGGACATAAAGTATAAATTGTTGAATGTGTTCCATGCTTTTTATTCTGAGACTGAAGAGCAGTGAAGGCGGAGATAATTGACCTCCAAGCTTTCTACAAACCCGGTGAATTTGTGTTCTTTACAATTATGAATCTCGAGACCTTTTGAAATCGCCTTAACAATGGAATCGACCTGAAAATCCTCAGTGCTTCACTATGCGAGCGTGCTATAATATATAAGTATAGAGTAAGCGCTCTCTATGAAGATAATAAAAATGCTTAGCTATTATAGAAATATAGTGGGCACAATGCAATATTTAAAATCATTCAGTTCTTAGTTTATTGGTACTTTAATTCTTTGTTTCTGAATCGAGCTTGCACACTGCCATCAGAACATCGACACTAATAGGCGCTGGAGGCCAAAGGGAGGGGTCATTTTGTTTTCACTTAACTTTTTGCATTTTTGCTTTTATGTTACAGCATGCGGTTGAAATTTAATGATCCTTTCATGTTTTACTGAAATTCTATATTACTTATTTTAAATGAAGTAGTACTACATATATACGCGCATTTATGTTGTATATTTTCAGGCACGCAATATTCAGAACAGGTGTAGTATGTCAATGATTATCAATTTTCATAACTAGTTGATTCCTCACTATGATTCTTGCTAGACCCAACAGATGCGATTCGACTACATTTGATCACGCTGTGTTAGACGAAATTGGAATCGATTTCAATTGTTGCAATATTGTACTACTCTCCTTCCGATTTAATTGAAAATTTTCATAGACATGGTCAGAAATGTGATTTTTCGGCTTTTTTGGATGCGTCTCGCGTTGTTTGTACACATCAGTTGTATTTTGCGGCAGCGCTCATATCGGAACAATCGCATCCCTGTATGATACTCTCCTCTATATCTATGTTTTCCAACTTGTATGTGATACAGGTGAAAATCATGAGGAGAAATTGCTAGCTCATAGAGAGATAACTGAATGCCACTCGATGGAATTTGCGTGTTCCCGCTTTTACGTGTGCCGACATCCAAAACCAAATGAAAGCTATGTAATCAGTCTGAAAATGTTGCAGTTTTCTAGATATATTAACATTCCTTCTCGAGCTTTCAGCTGCTTCATTTCTCAATTTTTGATGAGGTATTTCACAGTGATTGGAATGAATTAACAGACGTACGCTTAGTTTCAATTTAATTCACCTTTCATGATGGAAACAGGCTAGTGATTTCAATTAAACAATTTTAAAAGCTTTTATGTGAAATTTGGAAAGAGCCTATATTTTTTATATCATAGAGTTATTTTTATTTTGCTATAATTTAAGACAGCAATTTATGAAAATATGAAGATTTGATATTTCATTGAATCATACATATACTTGCAAGCATCTCCGTGTTATTTTTCGATACGAGCTTTTATTCACACATTTGTTATACTAACATACATTTTGTAGAAAATATCCATAGTCAGGTCCAGTTCACATTTGCTATTGGTAATGTACCCCAATGCCACCTACTGCATGATCACTTCGAATTTTCGGTGTGAATTTTCATTTTCTTGCATTTATGACAGAAATTTGTGATGTCCTTTCTAGCCTAACAGTAGTTGTGGATAGCTGCTGAAACGTATCACTGTATTGGATTAGACCGGGTAGCTGTACTTACCAGAAATTCGTGGTTCTACACGAATATACGCGAATATTCAAATTTTTTTGGAAATACACACAAATTTCGCAATTTCATAGATTGAAAATGTAATGTTCTGAAGATGTTGTAATTTATCTTATTATGGACAGATGGTATAAAATTGTTGCTGATTATGATAATAGTTGTATACTGTAGTTAGTTACACTGTATCATATTTAGCCTTGCAGATCATTTTGCAATTCTGACACCATAACGGATGGTGTTCTCAACTACTCATTTGTTTTGTAAGTAAGCAAGTCCCAAATGTAAGTGCGTGCATGCAGTTGTGAAATCGTATTTTCCAATATTGAGAATGGCGAGAGTATTTTCCAATATTGAGAATATTGAGAAATTTACGGAAAATCGCAAGCACAATTTTGATTTCTATGCAGCATGTGCACGCGAGTTTATGCTAACCTGTACCACTGATGTATGGAGCCTTCATCAGCCTCGGCTTTGTCTGCTACAACCACATGTGGTCTTCGCACTCCTCCACTCTGATCCTGACCAATCTTAGAAAACTCTATCACAGTCATGCCGCATACGTGTAGGTTATAGAGTTAGCGGATTTTCTGGGCGGTGCCCACTTTCTATCAGTTCATAAACAATTCAATGTGAGCATAGTTTTATCATTGCTGGCGTTCCAATAGATGTTCACTTTTTTACACTTTCATATAAATGTAATTATAAAATATATGAATATTTTAAATAATTTTTTTAAAATATTATATTATATTTAATTTTAAAATATTTTTAATAAATATATGACATTCTATACAGCGGACACCTCCGTATTACGGGCAGTTAAGCTCAGTCCCGAATAATGTTCGTATCATCACCGGTAACTTCATATTGCGGACACCTCTAAAATGCGGACACTAAGGCGCAGTCCCGACGGTGTACGTAATATGGAGGTTCTACTGTAGTTTGACATATTGCCAGCGGATGCTGCTCGTGTCGGGTGTTCACCCGTGCTCTATGGTATCAGCGATGAAGGGCCTAAGGGATGCAATTATTGTGAATCAAACTTAGTTAAACTTTTCTCCTCTCCTGAGCAACACCTTGATGGCTGATCTTGCGCTCGTAGCATGCTGCTCTGCAGTGTACCTCCATCCTACCTACTGCTGACATCTATCCAACTTCCTTAAATTAAAGGTATTTGCAACCAATAGGTATCATGGAATTAATAGAACTGGAGAGCGCTAATCGTGTTGGTCTATAGCTTGGTACATTCAGTAGCGAATACGACACATGTGTATACAATACGACACGAAGCTTGGTACATTCCGTTGCTCTCAGAACACTGCGGGCTATTCCAGAATTGTGTTCGTTTTACTCTACACGCTTTATTACGTATTCAGTCCTAATAACTCGTAGATTTTCTGAAATATAAAAAAAAATTATATATATTTTTATATATAATTATATACATATATATATATATACATGTATGTCGTAATAGAGAATATATCTACTAGAGTCTGGCAGAATTCTCATATGCAAGACAGCAAGACACGAAAATGTGTATACAATTTAGTAATAAGTAGGCGTATCGCTTTTCATAACAACAACAAGGGTGGCATTTATTCACTGTGAGAAGCTTGATTGGCCTTAAAGTATAATGATGAATTTAGCGAAGCATCTATGTAGTGTATCTGTTACGAGTCGACTTGACATTTCGAGTACTCTCAGAGCCCTACCTTAGACAGCGATATATTTCAGCTACTATCCGTAGCTATCTGCAGGCTAGGAAAGGACATCATAGACTTCGTGCAACATGAAAAGTTTGAAATCTGCATCGAAAAATTGTAATTATAATGTGGCAGGTATCAATGGGCTACGTTGCTGAAGTAATTTTATGAACACAGTGATAAGCTCTGAATTCCTCAATGTTGGGATCCACATGGGGAAAATATCAATCCCCATCCCATCCCCATGAGGAAAATTTCAATCCCCACCCCATACCCTTCCTATCCCCATGAGGATGAGGATCCCCATTTAATCCCTATCCCCACGGCAGCCCTGGAAAGATGTTCAAGATTTTCAAAAATAAAATGATATAAAGTGATATCATTTTTCCTCAGAATGAAGTGATATCATTTTGTCATTGCCGATCTTTTTTTATCAGACTATCCAATTTCCCATCAGAACCGCTTTACGAAATTTTGTTCTGCTCACCATTTATTTGTTCAGAATTCCTATCTGTGGTAGTCGTTTATGCTGCATCCAATTCCATTTTTGGACAGACTAGTTGCTACTACCTGTACGGTTCTAACATGGATGCCTGGACACTATGGTACATCTCAATGTCCACGGCACTATCTAGGAGTTCTTGGATCAAAGGATTTTACTCGTTGTTTAGCTGCCTACTCTGGCTGCCTGTTTTATCTCTTACTTATCTATCTTGACAAGTTCTTATCATGTCTATTTCTTTCAATGATGCAAGGCTGCAGATATTTGTAACTTGTCCATTTAGTCATTGATAATCATTGAATTTTATTATTCACCAATATTTGTCGATGACTGATCTTAGATGCAATGCTATTTGGCAACATGAAGTTACGTTTTAATTTCATCGAATTAACTTAATGAAGTAAATGGACCACTTCAATTATATGTCAGTATCAATCCCATTATCATGTCATCTAACCATTTCGTACATCATTCGGGAGCTGATATTTTGAGCCTTTAAATAAGCTAATATACCAACGTACCGTGATTGTGCATTCTGAACAAATATCAAAATAGAAGAGAGACAGGCCGCTCTTTCATGTGGCCGAGTTCCATTTATCCCACTCTCATTCTATCGCGCTGAGTGTTAAGGAAGAATGCAGAGTGCACTATTTTAAAGGTCTTTGGTTTGAGCCGACTGAGATTTGAACCTAGGTCTCTCGGACGCAGGGCGAACACCCTACAACAAAGCTACAGCGCCGGTAGAGCATTGTTCGGTTTTGCAGATGTACATGTATGCACGATTTCCTAGTTTTATAATCGTTTCATAAATCGTTGCACAGCACAAAATATTCTTATGTCTTGTGTATATTCTCATCAAATTTCATTGCATGCTGATAATCGATCAATAAACTTATTCAACTAAAACGCTTGGAAA
>CAJQUW010005326.1:79374-190927 GCA_907163375.1 Prostheceraeus crozeri
ATCACTTTGATTGATGAGTCATATATAGGTGTATATAATGAAACGCTTTAAGATATTTGACCACTTTCAAGACAATTCATTTCCTGGGTGAAAAAAGCTCCGAATATACTTTTGACACAGACTCAAAAATTATACAATCAAGAAAGTACCTTTTGAGCAAATCTCGTGAAACTCGTCCGACACGAAATCAAGGATTGGAAATTACGTTCTACGTTCAACCGAATTAGATATCTTTTATCTTCATTTCCATTCTTCCACTTAATGTAATCAACTTCAGTATAGCAAATAGACAAATCGATGACTTTCTAAATGCAACAGGTGATTCTTAAAACTATTGACTCTTTCGCGAAAGAATGGTTGAGCGTGCCTGAAATGCTCCCAACATTTAGAAAGCATTAGAAAGATTGTTATAAAATTGCCAATCGATACACTTTTTAAAACTATCTGATCATTTTCATCATTCGATCTCTTGTACAAACTCGATGGAATGTGAGGATCGTCAAACGGGCCGCTATATGGGCTTAGTTCACGTTACCGGACATTATATTGGCTCACATGGGTTCGACTGGTAAAGTCGCATCTTACAAATGAAGGTTCTTCAACTAGTCTAGGAACCCACTACCAATTGATAAATGTTTGATTAACATAGATAAGACACTTCAGTGATGGGAAGGAAAGACCAAAAAGCGAGGTCGGAATCTAAAGATGGGAATCCCTAAATTGAAGTTGAAGCGCCAAGATGCTGACGTTGAAAACTTTCTATAATCCGAAATTGTGAGAGGAAACACAAATGTTTTAATTTTGTCAAATGTTTTAATTTGTAAATGTAACTGAAAGGTTTCTATTCTGAATGTAAATAAACTTGATTCTGGACATGTGTCTTGTTTTTGTTGTCTAAGTCAAAAGTTAAGCGTGATGATGATTTAATGGTTAATGGAATTATAAGATGACAATTTTCGTCTATTCACTGATCGCATGAAAACAATGTTTGTCGAGGCCAAATCAGTCCGGTAAAACTACATTTGTAACTGAATTGCTACAATATAAAATGAAAATGTTTTAACAAGGAAATTAAGAGATTCCAAATGTAATGAGGAAATATTTCAACCACAACTACATTTCTGCACTTCGCCAGAAAGGTTATGAGTGAAGCCAAGGGTTGCCATCAACTGAGGATATCAAAGCAGGTGACTTACTATAATTTAGAATAGATCGATTACGGAGAAAGCAAATCTTCAAAGGATGTAACTGAAATGTTCATACAAACTGCACATCATAGGGAAGCTTTTATTATCTACATCACCCAAAACATCTTCGATGGAGGGAAAGAGCAAAGAACTCGAAGTTTGAATACACATTATTTGGCAATATTTAAAAATCCAAGAGATAGCAGTCAATACATCATCTCAGTAGACAGATATTACCTCAACAACCTAAAGTACTTTCAAAAATATATGAAGATGTAACAAAGACACCACATGGTTATCTATTTATTGATCTAACCCAGGAATGTCCGGAACGACTTCGATTTCGAACAAATATCATACCTAATTCCGCTAACCAATGACAGTTTTCTCGGTTCACAGTTAGTTTTAAGCAATGTACTTTGTTGCCTATTATTTTCAAACATGTCGTATTCAAAGATGGTAGTCATTCCTCAAGAGGAGTATGTACAATTGACTACATTACAAAGTGCACAGGAAGTCAAAAATATAGATCAACCTATTACGAATCAACTTAAGGAACTAACACAAAAGGATATGAAATTCAGAAGATTAAGGATCCCTATCGACGAATGCACTTAGCAGCTGAAAACATTGACGAGAGGCGACAGATTCGTGACAAGTTGCGACGATTTATAACCTTGACAACACCTCGACCATATCGTGTGCGCGCTGAGCGATTATTTGACTTCATTGATCCACATGTGAAGTTCAATGAGAGAGGGGAGATAATAGATGAAACAACTGGTGATGTTATTAGAAATAGTCACATAGATGACCTTCTACAATATGCTGTCAGAGATGTAAGGCGAAAACTAGGTGCACCACAAGGGTGGTCATTTTTCAGAAAATTTTATCTGATCAAAATGTACCACACAATATTATTGGAGGACCGACTGTGAATGAAATGGATAAGGGTCACTTACAAAAAAGAAATATGGATCAAAGAGTAAAACACCCACGATGGCGGTCAAGCGAGAGCTTGCAGATCCCGCAGATCTGCAACCAAAAAGATTACTAGGCGCTCAATCGTGTTGCGAAGGAGTATAGTAAATATTAAGCAAATATGAATTAAGCCTTGCCTCTCTCATATTATGTCGTTACAAAAATTTTGCTGTTGTTTGAAATCTGCGCTCGAAGGCAAAGGAGAAGAGGGCATAGAGGTTGATATCAATTGTGTTAGCAGTTGCTGTGCGAGTAATACGCGTGCAAATCAGAACAAAGACGATGAGTACAGCAGTGAAACTCAGAAAGATTTATTACGACTTAAATCATCCCGCAAGTTTCAGTCGTCCGGAGGTTCTAGCTCGTGCAGCAGGTGTGGGAATAGAGAAAGTCAAGAAGTGGTTGAGGAGTCAACCGACTTACACTCTTCACAAAAATGCGAGAAAGCGGTTTCCAACAAGAAAATATGTTGTTAACAATATAGATAGTCAATGGCAAGCGGACTTGGCTGACATGCAACAGATATCACAGTACAATGATGGCTATAAATACATCTTAACCGTAATAGATATTTTATCTCGCTATGCTTGGGCACGTGCGCTGAAATCTAAACGAGGACCAGAAGTTGAAGCGCTTTTCAGAGCATTTTCGATGAGGGGCGTGTTCCGCAAAGAATACAGACCGATCAAGGGAAGGAATTCGAAAACTCTCATGTTCGAAGTCTCCTTAAAAGTCATAATGTGGAATTGTTTAGTGTCAAAAGTGCTTATAAAGCTGCCATGGTTGAGAGGTTCAATCGCACACTGAAGACAAAAATATGGCGCTATTTCACTGCAAAAAATACACATGTTTGGGTAGGTGAGCTGCAGAAATTTGTTAAGAATTACAATGAAACTACCATCGAATCATTAAGATGAAACCAGTTGATGTTACCCCAGATAATGCGATGGATGTATGGCTTCGATTGTATGATAAGAAAGCGAAAAACATTTCCAATGAAAAGAAAATTAATGTTGGTGATAGAGTTCGGATTTCAAAGGTTAAGTCTACATTTGAGAAGGGGTATCTACCTAATTGGACTGAAGAAGAGTTTTTTGTGGATGAAGTAAATACAAAATTTAGACCCACCATGTATAAAATAATAGATTACCATGGCAATCCAATTGAAGGAAAATTTTACTCTTATGAATTGCAAGTAGTAGACAGAAGTGAAGAGGTGTATATGATTGATAAAATAATTAGGAGGAAAGGTCATGGCAATCAAAGGAGGAAATATCTAGTTAAATGGAAAGGATATCCTGATTCATTCAATAGCTGGATAACGCACCAGGATCTACAAAATGTGGAGATGGACACACTCGTAACTTTTAAGCTAATATACATGTGACTTCTTCCATATATGACTTTAACATTCTACTAACTTCAATATCATTCTTCCAAGCAATAGCAACCCCAAGATATTCCCAAGTAACAAACCATCTCTATACTCTGTTGAATTCGCTAATCCAATTACTCTGCATGGACCCCATGAAGTTGCTCTAACTGAAATTACTTATTACAACGATATCAGTTTGCTGAAGAACAACTATTTTGAATTACATAAAGAAGTGCGAGAGAAGGATGATGCTTTCGCATATTTCAAAATAGTCTACATGGTACATGGGCTTTTCATCATCTAACTTTACATCCTTTTTCAACATCTTTACCATCTGTTCAAAACATGATTAAAATTCAAAAGGCATTTGCAACGTCAACTTTTGATTCTAAGGTTCCCACAATGAGCTTGCAAGATACAGAAAAGGAAATCGGTAGAATGTTTGAACGAATAAATGATCTCTTCAAGCTGACTTTGAATAAATTCTACAAACCAGTCATAAAGGGGTCAACAAAATTGATGAAGGAAGGGAAGCATGTTCTTCTTGTATTAGGTAAGGATTTGAGTCATACTTTTGGGTATTCCAGAACAACTTTCTCATCAAGGTATTGGTACAATGGACGTGGGTGGAATTCGGAGAGGAAAGTCACTGATTTTAAATGTAGAATTGTGCCATTGTATGCATTACAAAAAAGGAGCATCCGAGTAAAAAATAAATTTGAGGTCATTAGAAGTGTTGAAGACTTTGCAAGAAAGTTTCAAGGATCAGTGCCAGAAACGTTAATGACTTGTGAATATAAGAAAGAGAAAGTAACTTTATTTACTGTTGAAACGGAGGCAGAATTTATTGTTTTTACTAAAAAGACACCATTGGGAAAAGTCTGAGTCCGCTGTTATTGAATTTGGATCTGAAATGATTGGGATGTTTAAGGGCCTTGAAAGCGCACCTTGGTTGACAGAATTAAATGATACATTCAAGGTTCAATTGTCCTCTTCTAAACTCAAAGCATCAACAAATGCTTCATGGGATATCCACGTATACAGCGAAGACATATCGGGTGATGAATTGTCTACTTCCAGTGAACTTGTAAAAAGAGTTAATTTGAACATTGAAAGCTTGAAAACGCCATCTGAATTGTGTACAAAGTTAAATGAGTTTGGTGTAGATTACCTTGATGCAGATGAATATCACTTTTCTTATGACCCACATAAGAAACGCATGATTCTAAAGGTAGGGAAGAACTCTCTTATCAAGCTGGATAGCGTGTTAACGACCACATTGGGATTCTCAAAATCAACTATTTATGAAGGTACATCAATAGGCGATACAGCCCCATCACTAGAGCGTGATATAAGTAACTTATACGTCTATTGTAACATTATTGAATATACAAGGGTTGGCGACATTGAGGCCCCACTTCTGCGCACATTTCCTCTCTCATCCGTAAGGAAGCAACTAATCAATCGAGAATTTTTTAACACAATGTATCTACCAATCAGCCGAAATTTCATCAATAGAATTGACATATCAATTCATGATGATGCAGGAGAAGTAGTACCGTTCTGTGGTGGTGTTACTGTTTTGACCCTACATATTAGTCACGAGAATAAGGCTTTACGCTATTGTGACTTCCATAGTTATTCAATAGTCATAATGACAGGCATTTACAGTAGACCATCATATCAGAGCGGTTATCCCGTGTTTGTTGGAGGTAGACGACAAGTTGGAGGAGGCATATTTGGTGCACTAAGACGTATGGTTCTTCCAACACTCAAAAAGTATGGCGTACCAATCATGAAGCGTGTTGGAAGCAGGGCTTTAGATTTTTGTGCAAATGTTGCAGCTGATGCGCTTCAAGGTGAGGATATCGGTGAATCTATGAAAATGCGCGCGCAGCAATCTGCCATAGACGCATTAGATGATTTAACAAAGACGAGACGTACAGTTCGGAAGAAGCGTAGGAAGTCAAGACAAGTTGGATCCGGCCGAGTTACTAAGCAAAGACGCAGGAAAAGTAAAAAGCCGACTAGAGCAGCACGTTCTAAATCTAGACGTCGAGTGAAAACAAGAAAGCGCAAACGAAATTCCACAGCTACTAGAAACAAGTCAAAACGAAGGAAGACAACATATTTGTAGAGCTAATACGATGCAGAGTATCAATTCGGCTTTGTGTTTCTTCGATTCTCCCCCTCATCAGACAGACATCATCTCCTCAACAATTGTAGACATAGTCCCCACAACAAATATCGATGGTAACCAGCAGCCTATTCAGTTTGATATACCTGCCAATCCTCAAGATTATATTGACTGTCAATCCATTGATTTAGAGTTGTGTATACAAATTAAGAAGACTGATGGTACAAATATCGATTCATCCAAGGATAAAGTGGGGTTAGCAAATCTTCCTATTGCCAGTCTGTTCTCAGATGTGTATCTAATATTGAATGACAAACAGATTGAAGGAGGGATCGAGCATATCCATATGGAGCATATATACATACAATGACTCAATTTCAAAAGCAAGCTAAACAGTCACACTTGCAAGTTTCTGGGTGGTATGATGATCAGCAAGGGAAATTTGATGATGTCTCAAATACAGGTTGAAAAGACGAATGGATTTAACAGCGGATTCAAAGGAATTATACTTGAAAGGACCCGTCTATCTTGATTTCCTTCGTCAATCTAGATATCTGCTATCACAGGTTAAAATGCAAATAAAATTTATTCGCGCAAATCCTGAGTTCGCGTTAATGGCTTTTGGAGCTACAAACTATCAAGTCAACATAAGTAATGCCGTGCTCAATGTAAGGCGAGTAACAATGAACCCGTCAGTCATCAACGAGCATGCGACAGGATTGAGGAAAAACAATGCAATATATCCAGTTAATCACAGTGTGTTGACAAACTTCACAATTGGTGCGGGATCATCCTCACATGCCTACCCAAATCTTTTTCCCACTGCAATGCCAAAGGCGGTGTATATCACATTTGTGGAAAATGAGGCATTCATTGGTGCTTTTGAAAAGAATCCATTCAATTTCCAACACTTTAATGTTAGCAAACTAGCACTCTATCAGGATGGGAAATTTGTATCTTGCAAAGCATATGAGCCTAATTTCAAAGATGGTAAATTCGCACGTGAATATGGTTCTATTTTCACCGCCCTCAACATGTTTAATACAGACGATTCAAATGGAATTACAATGGATATGTACAAGAATGGCTACTTCTTCATTATGTACAACCTCACAGCAGATGCAGATCTAGGTGGTGAAAGCGTAGGAGTTACAAAGCCTGGAAATCTACGACTGGAGGTATCATTTGAGTCACCTTTGAAGAAAACAATTACTTGTCTCATTTATGCTATCTATGATAGCAAAGTTGAGATAACAAGAATGAGAGACGTGACTGTCAGCTATCAGAGATGAGTAACTTAAGCAACATAGAAATCTTGAGGAAAATGAGGAAAGCTCATCCCTACTCCAAGACAATATTTCTCAATGTCTTTTCTAGAGATAATTTACCTGATTCAATTCCTTTCTATCCTTGTTCGCTTATCATCAATACGGATACCAACAATCTTCCCGGAAAACATTGGATTGCTGTATACATCAATCGTTATAAAGTTGCCGAATATTTTGACTCTCTTAATCAACCTCGTTTACATGATATCGCATTATGGATGAACAGGTTTTCCTGGACTGTTAGGAAAGTGACATCGTTCCCACTTCAAAGTAATACATCTCTAATGTGCGGTGGCTATGTACTCTATTTTGTCAACGAGAGACCATTGAAAAATAACTGTAAAAGTGCTTTAGAACTATTTTCAAAAAACTGTGATAAAAATGATGTAATTCTTACTAAATATGTTGAAACAGTTTTGAAATAAAGTTTTATGTTGTATCATTAACTTGCTCTCTTTTTTTCCAAAACAAGGGTTTATAAGGAAAACAAAAACATGCTCATATTTCATTATCTATTCACATATATACAAAAAACATGTTCACATTTCATTATCTATCCACATATATACAAAATCTACAATTTGGTTTTCATGAAACATTTTTTCAAATCACATATGATGGGAGGCACATCACTTATGTCTTTAATGCCGGTTATCACAATCTTTCCATTATGGAACACATGAACATGATATGGATGCCAGTTAGTCAATTGAGCTGCTGGAAATAACTCCACTTCATAAGTTAGATTATGTGATGATGTAACTTTACGGAAATCATAGTGATAGTGTAATTCACATAACACGGTCATTGTCTTCACTTTCCAATCAGATAATGAATCACCAAGTAAATGTTCCAAAGTTAAGTGTAAATATGAGAGATCACCCTCCATGACCCTTCCAATACATTGGATTGTTCCATTTGGAAAGAATAGGATAGTGAGAGATCTATCCTTCCTCTGAATCCTCCATGTTAACATTGAGGGTCTTCCAAGATGTAAGCTCGTTGTCGGCTTCAATTTGCGTTTTATCAGTAACCATTGTTTTCGGTTGGGTATATTCCTCTCGATCTCTTGTAGATTGAGTTTTGACTTTGCTTTTGTAGTTAACATCCGATTTACAACTTCCAACCGTTTGATGTCCTCCATCTTTAATGAATGACGTTATCTGTGGTAGTATCTCCCTTGTAAAGGTTTCCCATGTGACGTCACTGAAACGAAAAAATCGATATTCAACATCTTCACGTTTTGGTTAACAGACGTATAGTTTGACTGATGAATCACACTTTATCCATACCTTTTCATCGAGAGGAATCTTGATCCGAGTCTTATGGTTGTCAATGAGATCCGCAAAGTCTTTCAGTGAAGGCAATGAGTCAATACTAATGCAAACGCCACGATGTTTTCGATCACTATTTGCTATTGAATGACGAAATGCTATTCTTTTAGAATTTGTTATGTGAACGTTTTGAACGTCACTAAGTTTCCATGTTCTAATGTAATGAGGCATGTTCCGAAAGCTATGTTTCAAATTTAAGTTTAATGTTTGCCTAAAGTTTGTTATTTTATTAGCTCAACATATCGGAATGATGTTGAGTACAAATTCTTCACATATTCATTCACATTAGGACTACCTATTTATTAGTAATCATTTCTACATATCGGAAAGATGTAGAAATTTCAATTTAGTAAGACTACTTATGTATTAGTAAGTGTTGCTACATGTCGAAGATGCAGCAATCGCAAGATCTATTACAAGTGGAATATTATATTGTTTTTATTTAGACTTATTCTACATCACCTGTGACAGGAAGGCATCTCCTTCTCTTCGACGGTGGGGGAAGACCTAGGCTATAGTGTCCATATGGTAATGATAAATTTTTATCCAGCCAACAGCGCTTATCCTCCCAAAGTGAAAGACCTCGCTTCCTAAATGATTTTGTGCTAACTATGTGATTTTTTTGAATTTATAATTGTCATATCTTCAGTTGTATCATTCTCACTATAATAGACACTCCTATAGTCATCATGTTTCAATTTTTTAACTGCTGCTCTCTGAATTCCTTTTGCACGTTTGATGCTATGATTCGTAGAGTCTAGATATTTCATGGAATACATTTTCGGTTTTAGTAGGATCATTTCCTCAAGCAACTTTCCAGCACACTCATCCTTAAAACAACCTAATCTAGCTTTGTTTGTAGTTGAGTATAGTCGGTGATGACTGTCATAGTTTGAAGAGTCAAACTTTTCACCGAAGTATAGAAGTATATCTTCCAGACGGACAGATGGTGATGTGTATAAACATAGGAAGAAACTGTCGGTATCACCTCCACAAAGCCGCGTTCTATTTATCAGTGGACACCCTTTTAGATCATTGTAATATAATTGATACATTTCCAACTTACTATAGTCAAGTACTGCTTGACCAACATATATTAATTTATTTAAAACTATTGAAGGTTTGTACATTTCCATACCAACCAGATCTTCATCAAATATTTTGTGTTGAACATAGAGAGGATGATTTGACAATTTCAGTAGTTGTTTCTCATTGTTGACTAGTTTAAATTTTTTCCTTCTCCTTACATTTTCCATTGTTTTACCATATAAAGAATTATTTTTCAATTTGTAGAATGACTTTTCGAAGTCAGTGTTTGATTGAGCCCTCTTTTGAGAGTTCATATCAATGTATGTTTTTAACCAAGGCTTTTGTGTGAATTTTATGCCACTATGAATCTTCTTGATTCTCATGCCCATGGTCAAGTAAAATTTTAAAATTGAGTAGTGGACTACATAATTTTCCCTATCAAATTGATGGAGCAGAAGTTTCTTGATAGAAGAAAAATGTGTATTTGGTCTTACTTTTTCATATAGATTTTTCATATAGTGTGAAAACATTCTCTTTTCAATCATCTGCATTTCTGGAGCTAATGGGAAATCGGCAGTGTCATCATGAATGGCTGCAGGATACTCTAAATCTAAATCAAAAATGTAGCCGATTTCACCATCATCATCTATATTTTGAACATTTTCTTCATTTAAAAAATTATCTAATTCACTTTCATTCAACCATTTGAAATTTGAGTGGGGTAGATTCCTACTGAGTGAAGAACCGTAAAGGTTATTAACATCTAAGTAGGTCAAATGTCGACTTTCATGTACATTATTTCCTAATTCTTCAATGCGTGCACGCGCTCGGTGAATGTTGGTGAAAGTCATACCCCCTCTAATTCCTCGTTCAAATAGATTGTACATATTTTCATCTTGTATGTAGTGTGGGGGATCATTGGAAGAGAAATTTAGTGCTGAGGTAAAGCTAAGATGTGGGAGACTGACAAAATGTACAGGGTCGACTTCATCCTCACGTTGACTCAATGCTCTAAACACTTCAAATATGTCTGCCAACAATAAAACATCTAACTTCAGATATGCCAGCATGTAATCACCAAATGTGCTACAATTAAATTCAATCCACGCCTTGTTGGCGTGTTCATATTCACTATCGGAACAGTGCTCACGAGTAAGATCATTATAGAATTCAAATTGTGGTGGTAGACAGTCTTCCGTCAACGTGTTTAAGTTTTTGAAGTATGAATATGGAAACACTCCCTTCTGATATAAAACATTATCACTTAATTGTGGAAATTCTACCCTTAATGTCTCTACATGCTCATACGTTTACAAACCCTTGGCTAATTCACTCAAGGATGCACTTAGAAATTGATATGAGTCTAAGAATTTTAGTTTAAAGTATACTGTCTTCCCTTTGTATTCATTTACAGGGACACTGGCGGATAAAGTTATATATTTTTCAGCAGTTGCTGCTACAACATCTAATTTCCAAGACTTCATTCTTCCAATCGCTTTATAGCAAACGATGTGGCTATCATAATTTTTAAAATTGTGGAAAAATATGGGGAGCTCCCGTCTGTTAAGTCTTAACCGGAGATTGCATTTCCTACATAATGTTTGCCTATATCGTCCGGTGATATGATCATGATCACGAACTTTTATGACTTCATCGCTGAATTTTGATTTACATTTGTTGCAACATTCTGCATTCTCATGGCGTGCTTTTTCATCCGCTGACAGTGACATTGGCTGCCTAGTTGTTGCACATTGGTTGTCATATAAGTCTTGGGCTACAGTTTCTAAGTGGTGCAAGAAACCAATAATGCAATTTTCACCTTCAAAGAGGTAATACTTGTTTTCAAATTTTGATTGAAGGGCATTATGCCAGACATGATAAGCTCCAATGGCCGCAGGTTTATGTATTTTATTATCAATGTAGCACTCTATATCTGCATAAATTACTAAAGGAGGACTTAGTTGATATTCCATGCTACTTGTTAGTACTTTTAGATCTGTCGGCATTTTTTCTATTTGTGCTTTTCCTCGAATGCAAAACTGGAAATGTCGTTCTAGTGTTGTCTTATATGTGAATGACTGAGTGCATCTTTCGCAGAAGTATTTATGTCTTTTTAAAGTTCTCCTATACAATCTTGACAGCTTTGGAATTCCACAATAGTGTGCTGCTCCATTGTTTAGAATTAGCAAAATATTAACCGTTTGCCTACCAGTAAAGTTACTATTGTAACGAACACCTTTGAGTCCATTTTCATAAAAGTGAATGTTAATTTTAATATCATTATTTTTCTCAAATTTTGGAATATCTTTGATTGATACTGGTGTGGAAATGCCTTCCATATTTAGCTCAGATGTCCACTCACTATATGATTTTACTTCATTCCTTGAATAAGGTACTTCATTATAATGCAATATTGATAAAACTGCATATAGGAAGCAATCATTTGCATTTGAATTAACATTAATGACAGCTTTAGAGTTTTTTAACTTCTTTGGTAGAGGAAATGATTGTCCACCTGACAGTATTGGACTTGTTATTACATTGAACTCTATATTTTGTACATCATCTATAATCCAATTGCTACCCTTTTTTGTGAAGGCTTCAATATGATTTATTAGACTATTTAGATGATCCTGAAACCAAGCATCATAGTCATAAATATAGTTTGAGGATGATGAGGTAAAGTGTGCGAGAAAAGTTTCTTCTTCTTGAGGATTAGAACGGACATAACGAATTTGTGCAATCAGACGACCGCGCAATTGATAGCTCCTTAGTAAGTCAGACACTAAATTCCCTAACATGGAACGCATGCTTTCTAAAAATGATGTTATGTCCACAGTAGGTGTTGTTGGCGTGATATCATACACACGTGCATGGCCATTGAGTGCGCTTTCACTGAGACTAACAGTTCCATAGTTATTATGCATATTCATCTCACTATTTGTGTTATGTACATTCATATGCTGTCGAAATCTACTTATAGAGTTATACGTTTTGCCACACCGAGAGCAGTATTGCATAAAGTTTTGTATGTTAGTTGAAGCGCTGGTTGTTGGCTTAGAAGTAGATCTATTTTGATTATTTGAATTTGACTCTGTTATGCTATCATTCGGTTTATTATTGCATACAAGTTTATGCCTCTTAAGATTATCCATCCTATTCGTCTTATATGGACACTTGCTACATTGATATGTTTTTCCTAACTTACAAAATTTTTCATGTCGTTGCAAATTGCCTATGAGAGTGAACACTTTTCCACACTTGGTACAGACAACCATGATTATTGATGAGGATTGAAATTAGCAAGCCCTTATATACATCTACCATCTAATGACGTCAGCGTCATCACCAGCCAATACCGTATGTTCCGATCTGTTGTAAAGAGAAAACACATAAAATTTTCAGTAATTAATTTTCAAAGAAAAAAAGTCAAAGTTTAACACACTTCACAATACCATTGTGGTACAACTTCAAGTGGCTGCAGCTTTCACTGCAGCCACCCAAGTCGTCCATCCTCGTTAGACGCACCTTACTAATAACATTGTCTCTGCACTCGATGTGCACCAATGTTTCCTTGTCATGTCTCTGAATGTTGGTCACTTGCGAGGCCAACAGGAGGTTTGATTGAGTTATATTTTGTAAGGACTCAACCAAACCTCTGTTGTCGTGCATTAGCTGAGCCTCACGAGCCTCGGACTCCTTCAGACGCTCTTGGCAACGCCGTAGCTTGGACTCAATGTCTTCCTCCGTCGTTGCGTCGAGGTCGACATCATACTCTCGCACTGGGAGAGGGGCCTTGGGAACTGTAGCAGGAGCTGCGGCGGGGATAGGAGGTGTCGCGGAGGAAGGAGCTGCGGCTGGGATCGGAGGTGACGGAGAGGAAGGAGCTGCGGGCGTTGGAGGGGGTGGGATCGGAGGTGCCGGACAAGAAGGAACTGCGGGCGATAGAGGACGCACAGGGGATGGAGGAGCAAGCGTCATCATCGGGGACAGCGGCAGGCGGACGCTCCAGCTGGGGGATGCCCGGATGTGGCTGAAGGACACCTCTGCCTGTGAGGCACACATGACGGACTCCTGTAAACAAAGGAAACAATTGTTTATTAGGATAATTGTCAACAAAGTAAGTTTCAAAATGTTTTAATAGAAAATTCTACACTGAAGCAGTTAACCAAGCTTCATACTTACATTAGTAACAGATTCATCGTCATCATCGGATGACGATGTTGGAGAATCGTCGGATGAGGATGATGTTGGAGAATCCTCGGATGAGGATGATTCGCGTATGGAGTAGGGCCTCTCCTCATTGTCCTCAATGGACGTGGTTGTCGCTGGCGTGCTTAAAAAGCTCCTATGCTTTTTAAGGGATAGAGATCGCACAGCCTGCAGCGGAAAAATGTGACAATATGTTTATATAAAGTGATAGACATAGACAGGTTTTCAAGGTGTTGTTGTTGTCTGTTATCTGAGCGTAGACCACAGCAATCACACTTACGGGCTAGAAGCGAGTTTTTTGTCTCCTGGGGAATTCCCTCGAGGCAGCTTCGGGCATGCGGGGATTGATTGAACACTTGGAAACAGCTAAAAAAGAGATTCATATTTGATTTCTTCTTAGAAACTATTAAGCAAATTAATTTGTTACCTTTCGCAAGTTTTCCACCACGTTTCCATCTTCAAACCCGACTGTCATCGCTTGAGGTGGTTCAGTCTGAAATGTTTTAACAACATTGATTTAATTATGCATATGAATGATAACCCAAGTAAATAGATTCTCACATCTTTAACGATGAGTTTTTTCTGCACCAACACCTTTGTCTTCTTCGGTGGGGGCATCACCAAATCCTGAAATGTGTAAACGACATATGCTTATATTGACTTAATGAAGTAGCATTTTATCTATCCCCAGTGGATCAGTTATTCGTTGAAACTAGGATTGACATCACTTACCTCAAAATCGCTCAAGGTCTCGTCGACAAATTCTCGGGACTTAGGGGCCTTCTTGGAGCGCGAGACTTAGGGGCTTTCTTGGGAGGCTGTTGAGGTTCGTCCACCTGGGATAAAACACCTTCCACCGGCCTGTCCTTCGAAAAGAGGCGTTGCAACTTCTTTTTTTCATGACTAGAAGTCAAATTGATCCCTTTCCGTCCATTCTCAAGAGCACAGGGGTAATGACGAACAATGAAGGCCTTCGCCGAATCGGTGTTAGCCTTCATATCACTCCTTTCATACGTCCTACAGGAAAGGCAGTAGATGTAGGAGCAGTCTTCTCGGAAGGTGCACTCATTGTGCCCGCTTTTGTTCGCATGTCGAACGGGCAGTTGGCAAGTCTCACAGAAATGGAAGATGAGACGTTGCCGTGCGATGCTTTCTTGTCGAACCATTTCTGTAGAGGATAAAAAAATTTTATTATAATTTAATCTCTTTTTAAATGAGAAATCATTTATGTACCATCTTCAAACCTTTATTAAGTACTAGATTAATATTTGACAAATCTTAAGAAGAAATAAAATTTGAAGTTGAAATTGAAACCGAAAGTCGAAAATTAGATATTTATTCGAAAAGGGTTAGCTCATAAGAAGAGTTGAAATTTGGAAACAGCTGATTTACTATTATTTAATTTCGAAATTAATTTAATGAAATGAAAGTGAAATTTCGAAAATTTCAACCAATCCTCAATTTGTTTAATTAAACAAGCTTGAATTTTATACATCTGTTAGCAGATGACAGACTGAATATTTAAAATGGATGAAGGCTTTATTTAGGTATCTTTTATTTATAAACAAACTGTGAAAATCTTGTTGATTCAAATACACTTACATTTAAACTGATATATTCATGTCTCTCGCTCAGTGACTTAATATAGGATGAAAAATTAAAAAAACGTGGTTAATAATATAACATAAAGTGTTCCTATCCTAAAAACCCAAGCTTCTATATTTAAAGCTATTTGGTTATAAAAACTTAATAATGTTCCTACCCCGAATATCCTATAAAGTAGCACAACATGACAATGAAACTCACTTCAGAATTGTAATAAGAACCGGAGAACGGAGGAACGAAGAGCGACGTCTGTTATGGACACTAAATAATTTGAAAATGAGTGAAAATTCGTTGTGTGCAACTTCTTTATATATGAAATTGACAAAGCAACTATGAACAAAGACCTTATGACATCACATCCTGGAATTGGTACGGTTAAACAAAATTGATAACTCAAACAAGAATTGGAACAGCTGGTTTATTTTTAACCTTAGAAATGGAAGTGCCATCATATGTGTTGAAAGATTTCTACATGTAAACAGTAGAGTGAATTCAAAGTAATATGAACTGATGGACTGATGTATTATTTGATATACATGTTATTATTAATAGTCATATAATGATTCATATTTGAAGTTATAAAACGTGTGGTTTGAATAGAACATTAAAATTTGAATTAAGCGCTAAATTTCGAAAATTCAAATTTCGCGCCAAAATTCGAATAATCAAATTTAAAGATTTTTTCGAAAATTTGAATTTCGCGCCAAAATTCAAATAATCAAATTAAAATACTAGGTTAGGGTTAAGGGTTAGGGTTAGGGTTAAGGTTAGGGTTAGGGTTAGGGTTAGGGTTAGGGTTAGGGTTAGGGTTAAGGTTAGGGTTAGGGAAGCAAGAAGAGTATCTATGGCACCCGGAACCCATGGGTAAATAAATTTTCGAGTGCGCGAAGCGCACTCGAAAATTTATTTACCCTATAATCCGAAAAATTTCGAGGGCGCGAAGCGCCCGAGAAATTTTGAGGCCCCCCCCCCGCCGTGTATGAAGTGTATGAAGGTCAAAGGTCAAGGTCAGGTCTAAGGTCAAGGTCAAATGTAGAGGTTTGTATATTATGGTCATTTTTAGTTGTAAAACTTTAACTTTGAAAATTTGTAAACTTAGTCATTTTTGTAAAAAAACTTGGAATTTTTCAAGTTGCATACAGATGCATACAACTAGGATTTTTTCATCAAATGGGTACATACAATATATCATTCGAATGCTCTTTTCATGCTGATTCTAATGGTGTATTGTATGACACATGTATGACATATAACTAGAGAGCTACATGTCTTTAAAGAATGGGCTAAAAACTTAGTGAATTTAAAAATCTAACATTTGTCTGCTTGCATACAGTTGCATACAACTAGGATTTTCCCATCGAATAGGTACATACCTTATATCATTCTAAAGGTCTTTTCATTCTCATTCTTATGGTGTCGTGTATGACACATGTATGATATCATCCTGGACTGCTACAAGCATTTTAAAATTAACAACATAACTGTTTCTTTAAAAGTTATATGTTCCTATTTATTTCAAGTTGAAGTCTTCATACTTGATTTTTTTTGTTTCAATTCAGTTATTGAACATCATTAATTGTAGATAGTTATTCCCCTTTCCCATTCAGACCTTAATTGAAGACCGATTTGTGAAATGATAAAACAAGTCTGTTCATATATACAAATAAATATTAAATAAAGAGATTAAGAAAAAACACACTAAATGTCATCAAGGTAAGGAAAGGGTACAAGTTTTTTCAAGTCCACTTGCACATGGATCCTGGTCTTCTTGGGCGCACAGGGACAGCGACGTGGTGTGTCAAGGTCGATGACCGAAAATTCGAGAGCGGTTGTGAGGTTCCGCTCGTTCGGCTCCATCCTCATGAACACCCGTTTGGTGTGATACTTTTTCGGGGCGTTCTTGACTTTGACCGTGACCCGTCCATAAAGTGGCGTTCGCATGGACTTCTTATTCATGTGACGCATCGTCTCAATTGATACGTCACTATCCTCATCACTCGAGTAGTCGGGCGATGCAGGGGCTTGGGTGAACACCACCGGCTCCTCGTTTGGTGTTGTCGATCGCTCCATCGGAGATTGGGGAGGTGTACTGGTACGTTCCACTGGCGAATTGGTACGATCAGCAGTACCGTTCTCAACTGCGGCTTTCTGTTTGCGATCCATTATGACTTGTAGATTTAAAATAATTGTAACTTGTAAACGTGAGGATTAGAACCTTTGATAAGAATTGGTACAAACCTCGGACTTATATACTTTTTAAACAAAGGAAATCCTAACAGCCAATCAGAGAGGTACCGAACTTCCCTAAAGAATATATATAACTATATAAAGGATGACATTGTTCCAAACTGTTAAGTACTTATCCTCAACGTTCCATAACAAGAAGCATGTCCTCAAAACCACTATTTTATTTTCAAAATGACAGCCAAGTCATTATGGGAGGTCAGTTGGACATGACCATGCATCTGTCTTGCGGCTGCAAAGTGGCCCTATGGAAGACCTTGACTGTCTCTGCACTTCAAAGGCGGAATGGACTACCGGTGAAGTGTCCGGTACACGAATGTGACCATGACTTTAGTAAAAATCCGACATTCCATGAGTGGTGTGATGACTTCTTGAAGATCATGGAGTCGCCTGAGGGACGTGATTTGCACCCCTCATTTATTTTTCACGCTTAAATTAAACTTACATTGTAAATCTCTTGTCTTTTCATTTTAAACATAGTTCTGGAATTGGTTTTCTTATTGGGGAGCAACTAAATCATAACTGCACAGTAAAGTTTCACATCTAAATAGTGCTACATTAAAAATAATTGTCACAATAGTCGCAATTGAGCAAACCCATTCAAAATCAAACAACGGACGTCTATCGGTACGTACCCAAGTGCTCAGAACCAAACCACACAAGTTCGATCATAGACGTTCCGAAACACAGTGTACCAAACACATGTACCTATCCAGTAAAACAGATCTCATACAAGTTCCTATTGATAACACTGAATTATACATGTACCTATCCATGTGCCTATCGATAACTAAAGTATACATGTACCTATCCATGTACCTATCCATGTTCCTATTGACAACACTAAACTTTACATGTACCTATCCATGTACCTATTGATAACACTAAACTTTACATGTACCTATCCATGTACCTATCCCTGGCAAGTAGGGCACAGTTTTCACTACTTACATATACTTGCAAGCATCTCCGTGTTATTTTTCGATACGAGCTTTTATTCACACATTTGTTATACTAACATACATTTTGTAGAAAATATCCATAGTCAGGTCCAGTTCACATTTGCTATTGGTAATGTACCCCAATGCCACCTACTGCATGATCACTTCGAATTTTCGGTGTGAATTTTCATTTTCTTGCATTTATGACAGAAATTTGTGATGTCCTTTCTAGCCTAACAGTAGTTGTGGATAGCTGCTGAAACGTATCACTGTATTGGATTAGACCGGGTAGCTGTACTTACCAGAAATTCGTGGTTCTACACGAATTTACGCGAATATTCAAATTTTTTTGGAAATACACACAAATTTCGCAATTTCATAGATTGAAAATGTAATGTTCTGAAGATGTTGTAATTTATCTTATTATGGACAGATGGTATAAAATTGTTGCTGATTATGATAATAGTTGTATACTGTAGTTACACTGCTATCATATTTAGCCTTGCAGATCATTTTGCAATTCTGACACCATAACGGATGGTGTTCTCAACTACTCATTTGTTTTGTAAGTAAGCAAGTCCCAAATGTAAGTGCGTGCATGCAGTTGTGAAATCGTATTTTCCAATATTGAGAATGGCGAGAGTATTTTCCAATATTGAGAATATTGAGAAATTTACGGAAAATCGCAAGCACAATTTTGATTTCTATGCAGCATGTGCACGCGAGTTTATGCTAACCTGTACCACTGATGTATGGAGCCTTCATCAGCCTCGGCTTTGTCTGCTACAACCACATGTGGTCTTCGCACTCCTCCACTCTGATCCTGACCAATCTTAGAAAACTCTATCACAGTCATGCCGCATACGTGTAGGTTATAGAGTTAGTGGATTTTCTGGGCGGTGCCCACTTTCTATCAGTTCATAAACAATTCAATGTGAGCATAGTTTTATCATTGCTGGCGTTCCAATAGATGTTCACTTTTTTACACTTTCATATAAATGTAATTATAAAATATATGAATATTTTAAATAATTTTTTTAAAATATTATATTATATTTAATTTTAAAATATTTTAAATAAATATATGACATTCTATACAGCGGACACCTCCGTATTACGGGCAGTTAAGCTCAGTCCCGAATAATGTTCGTATCATCACCGGTAACTTCATATTGTGGACACCTCTAAAATGCGGACACTAAGGCGCAGTCCCGACGGTGTCCGTAATATGGAGGTTCTACTGTAGTTTGACATATTGCCAGCGGATGCTGCTCGTGTCGGGTGTTCACCCGTGCTCTATGGTATCAGCGATGAAGGGCCTAAGGGATGCAATTATTGTGAATCAAACTTAGTTAAACTTTTCTCCTCTCCTGAGCAACACCTTGATGGCTGATCTTGCGCTCGTAGCATGCTGCTCTGCAGTGTACCTCCATCCTACCTACTGCTGACATCTATCCAACTTCCTTAAATTAAAGGTATTTGCAACCAATAGGTATCATGGAATTAATAGAACTGGAGAGCGCTAATCGTGTTGGTCTATAGCTTGGTACATTCAGTAGCGAATACGACACATGTGTATACAATACGACACGAAGCTTGGTACATTCCGTTGCTCTCAGAACACTGCGGGCTATTCCAGAATTGTGTTCGTTTTGCTCTACACGCTTTATTACGTATTCAGTCCTAATAACTCGTAGATTTTCTGAAAGCTTGCAACGTTCCTAGCATTCTGAAATAATCGAATGAATAATTCTAATTCATTAAAAGCTCCTGAAAAAGATTATATGGCTGATATATATATATATATATATATATATATATATATACATGTATGTCGTAATAGAGAATATATCTACTAGAGTCTGGCAGAATTCTCATATGCAAGACAGCAAGACACGAAAATGTGTATACAATTTAGTAATAAGTAGGCGTATCGCTTTTCATAACATAACAACAAGGGCGGCATTTATTCACTGTGAGAAGCTTGATTGGCCTTAAAGTATAATGATGAATTTAGCGAAGCATCTATGTAGTGTATCTGTTACGAGTCGACTTGACATTTCGAGTACTCTCAGAGCCCTACCTTAGACAGCGATATATTTCAGCTACTATCCGTAGCTATCTGCAGGCTAGGAAAGGACATCATAGACTTTTCGTGCAACATGAAAAGTTTGAAATCTGCATCGAAAAATTGTAATTATAATGTGGCAGGTATCAATGGGCTACGTTGCTGAAGTAATTTTATGAACACAGTGATAAGCTCTGAATTCCTCAATGTTGGGATCCACATGGGGAAAATATCAATCCCCATCCCATCCCATGAGGAAAATTTCAATCCCCACCCCATACCCTTCCTATCCCCATGAGGATGAGGATCCCCATTTAATCCCTATCCCCACGGCAGCCCTGGAAAGATGTTCAAGATTTTCAAAAATAAAATGATATAAAGTGATATCATTTTTCCTCAGAATGAAGTGATATCATTTTGTCATTGCCGATCTTTTTTTATCAGACTATCCAATTTCCCATCAGAACCGCTTTACGAAATTTTGTTCTGCTCACCATTTATTTGTTCAGAGTTCCTATCTGTTGGTAGTCGTTTATGCTGCATCCAATTCCATTTTTGGACAGACTAGTTGCTACTACCTGTACGGTTCTAACATGGATGCCTGGACACTATGGTACATCTCAATGTCCACGGCACTATCTAGGAGTTCTTGGATCAAAGGATTTTACTCGTTGTTTAGCTGCCTACTCTGGCTGCCTGTTTTATCTCTTACTTATCTATCTTGACAAGTTCTTATCATGTCTATTTCTTTAAATGATGCAAGGCTGCAGATATTTGTAACTTGTCCATTTAGTCATTGATAATCATTGAATTTTATTATTCACCAATATTTGTCGATGATTGATCTTAGATGCAATGCTATTTGGCAACATGAAGTTACGTTTTAATTTCATCGAATTAACTTAATGAAGTAAATGGACCACTTCAATTATATGTCAGTATCAATCCCATTATCATGTCATCTAACCATTTCGTACATCATTCGGGAGCTGATATTTTGAGCCTTTAAATAAGCTAATATACCAACGTACCGTGATTGTGCATTCTGAACAAATATCAAAATAGAAGAGAGACAGGCCGCTCTTTCATGTGGCCGAGTTCCATTTATCCCACTCTCATTCTATCGCGCTGAGTGTTAAGGAAGAATGCAGAGTGCACTATTTTAAAGGTCTTTGGTTTGAGCCGACTGAGATTTGAACCTAGGTCTCTCGGACGCAGGGCGAACACCCTACAACAAAGCTACAGCGCCGGTAGAGTATTGTTCGGTTTTGCAGATGTACATGTATGCACGATTTCCTAGTTTTATAATCGTTTCATAAATCGTTGCACAGCACAAAATATTCTTATGTCTTGTGTATATTCTCATCAAATTTCATTGCATGTTGATAATCGATCAATAAACTTATTCAACTAAAACGCTTGGAAACATAGTGGCAGGGCTGTGGAGCCGATGCGTTATCTCATCGGCTCCGGCTCCGGCTCCACGACACTGATGTGAAAGGCTCCGGCTCGGCTCCGGCTCCGACTTCAAATTCAGGTTCTATCTATGCTGGTTATCCTGGATCCGTTGAACGGGTTTTTTGGATAACGGTGTGGCCTTTAGAGGCTTGCTACAATCATCAAATTAGTTTTCATTAACAAGCAACGACTTAAGTTAATACATGTAATAAGAATGATAATAGCCTAACATAATGACAAATAACATACTTGTCATATATTTTTGCATGAATTGACTATCTCTGAAAGATAAAATAAAGTTATAGCCAGGATTGGTTAAATTAGATAAAGATCTCCCGCACTGGCTAAATATAAATTGGCCTAGCCTGCAACCAGTCTACTACGAGGCTACATTAAATAAGACCACATGAGTGATGATGATATACCTAATTAGCCGTCACAGGGGCCGAATAGTAGTATAAGTTTTTTAACAAAGCTTGAATATGAAACTGGATAGCGTATGCCTCTAAATAGCCTATAGGGCCTGCATCTACTCGAACATGGAAAGGGTATCGGCTATATAGCCAAATATACCGTATCAATAAAGATATAAATTGCTTTATTGAATATCAAAGTGTATATAGGCTAGCTTAGGTTGTTATTGTTATTTGTTATTGCCTTTATTCAATAGTCTGTTGGTCCATGAATAATATGATCGGTGGGTAGCCCACGACTCATCATCTGTAGAAATTGTAATTTAGATAGCCTCATTGCAGTGTAGGCTAGAAATGTACAATTGAAAATTATACTTAAAAAAATTAAAAATATCTAATTTAGGACAAGTTTTGTAATTCTATGCAGCATACTTAATAAGTTGAGGCCTAACTTACATCATATTAATTTCGTATTTTTCATTATGGCGTAAAGTTGCAGTAAATAATTCATCAATGATTCATGTATATTATTATATTCAATTTATGTATAACACATTACCACTATTCCTCTGATGATGGTTAGGCTGATGAAACTGAACTCGGAGTATCACACAGTATGTGCTATGCATAATAAAAATTTGACTGCGAGCACCGAGCAAAAATCCCATCTACTTTGCTAGCTTTCGAATGCGCGTGCGGTTTAATGTCACAGACAAAAGAAAAGGGAGGTCAAAGGCGCCTTTATTGAGAGCGTCTCAGTCTTTTTTTATTGTTTACATAAAAGTCAGCATGATATCAGCATAAAGTGTTGACAGACGGAAAAAATAATAATGAAAATTCTTGAAATCCACAGGTCTATGACATTTGGGGAAATATTATTACACGATACGGCTCTTGTGCAGTCCTCCCACCCCCATTTTTTCTCTGGTCAAAAGATGCAGCACCATTGGATGTCCGTTTCAGCATCACCGGTTTGAGTGAAGCATTCCGTGCTGTTGTAAAAATCTACGTGGGTAATTGCGATGTCATGGTCGCAAACTTCGTCAGCAAGTCAACATTGTAATTTGCCTTCGTGTTTTTCGCATTGAAATATACCCTTTGAATTTTGAAGTCAAAGGAAATTCATTGTGAATGAGATACCTTTGAAATAATAGGGCGCTACTAGAAGTGGCTGGGTCGCTTATTGCTATAGCCATGTGAGGACTTGTAGTCAGGTCATTCGTGTGAGTGTGAAGAGTTATCCCTCCAATCAAAATTGATCAAATTGAATAATCGATTGTTTTGAAAAATGTAGGTGGGGGACTGCACAACTGCCTACAATACAATCTAAGGAAATTGGCATTGTCACAGATGCCACTAGCTTCTGCCAGTAGCCATACCGATAGATGATAGCCTACATAGCAACCGTATTAGATTTAAGACATTGCGCAAGAAATGTAGCTATATTATCTTTGCTGACTGAACTGGAAATGTGTACATAAATGACTGGCGACTTGTCTCTAGGAATCTACAATCATCTGGTTAGCATGCATATAACAAGTCTTCAAATTAATGGATTTTGGAGAATACGTTGTCAATATGGAAATTAGTCTTACGAAACATATGCAATAAAAAAATATTACACATGTGTGTAAATATATAATAAATATAATACAAAAGAAGGCGGCAACTGCAAAGAAAGATATCGTGGAGGACAGATCATTGGTATACTTAAAAGACATATCTTTAGATTTCAAATGATTTAATTATTTTATGACGCCAATTAATAACTTTCAAAATTCTAGATTTATATCAAAGCTCAAACTATCGGAGCCGGAGCCGGAGCCTTTGTGATAAATCGGCTCCGGCTCCGGCTCCGACCAAAACCATCGGCTCCTTAAGTCTCCGCTCCGGCTCGGCTCCGGCTCCACAGCCCTGCATAGTGGTGCGGTTTGCCTAATTAAATGAAGTAATTAGTGATTTCAACTTTGTTACTTTCACGATGCTATTTCAGATATCAATATCATGTTGGCCCATGTGTCACTCATTCTCTTTTTCATCATTGATAAGCTGCTCCATTAATCGGACGCAACGCAAGTGTCAGCATTCCTACGGCGAGAAGGAAATGCTATTGTTTGCTGTGAACAGGTGGAGAGACAAGACAAGCCCTTGTCTGATCCGAGATTCGAATTTCTTCTGACCTCAAGTGAGGGAAATGATGACTCACGCAATGGCTGACTATGGGAGAATACAAATTTGAAGTTTGTCAGTGAACGGATGGGCCGATTTTGATAAAACTTACATATTCTTGGAGTTGATAACACCAGCATTATTTTAAACCCAAACTCGAAAGCACCAGCGTTAATACAACAGAAGTTGTTAAGTTGTGTGCAGTTGACCGTTGTTGGACATTGTTAACGCGAAAGTGGCGTAAAATTAGGTAAAAGTGTAAATTGAATAAAATTGCACAAGTTGATGTCCGAATTCGAAAAACAATATATCATCTGAAAGCTTAACACGACCCTGATTCAATGGTGATAATCTCAATTTTCTGTATTGGATAGTTTCGTCTGTAGGTGTCGGTGAACGAATTGACCAAACATTCATACTTTTAAGTGACCACAGCTGACCAGACATAAGCTGAACGCGTTGCCTAATTGAAGTGCTTGACATAACCTTTCACATGGTACAAAGGTTATTGAAATTGAACATTTTCATCAATGAGAAAATCTTGTGAGATTTTTTAACAAACTTTTAAAACTTATTAGTATTGCATCTTTTTGTACATACAGCCAATCCTAAAAACCGTGTATCATGATGAAGCTGACTGATAGTTCATGCTGTCTGCCAACTTTCATAAAAAAATTCTGTCGTCTTCATGTTGAAATCCTACATCAAAGAAAACGCTCAATTTTTTTCATAAGGCCTACTGACCACAGCTGACCACACATGAAAACGAAAAATATGTCTGTCAAAACAATCTATGGAACATAAGGTTTCATATGTTATATCGCTTATCAAAATTGATCCAGGACTTCAACACGAAAATTTCATTTGAAAATGGCCCAGCTTTTTTGTGCAATTACTTTTAAAATGGTCTGTATGTATGATCCAATTAGACAGAAAATCTTTGTAACTATCAAGCTCAATTGTTAATGTTCGGGTGTAGCTAATTAATAAAGAAGGCTGCCCGTGCCCGTAGACGTAGATTGATTGAGTGGTCATTTAGTATATTGATTAAGATTGCTGGATTGTCACATAGCACGTATTTGTAAATGTTCGTCTACGGAAGAATTTTCGTTTGCTACATGTTCTTATGGTTTTCTAATAATACTTCATATATAGTAATTGGTACAGCTATTACATCCGATTTGATAAGCTTTGCCGTTGAGAAATCATTGTGAAGATTGCAGCAATGTTGTTGCAAATGTTTTTTAAGGACACTACTAATGATCTGTTTTTTCTCGTTATTTTAACATTGATATTTGAAAAGGGAAGTTCACAAA
This sequence comes from Prostheceraeus crozeri, assembly GCA_907163375.1. Lineage (NCBI taxonomy): Eukaryota > Metazoa > Platyhelminthes > Polycladida > Euryleptidae > Prostheceraeus > Prostheceraeus crozeri. The sequence goes on from CAJQUW010005326.1 coordinate 105,172, forward strand.
GTTAATGTTAAATTGGATATTCTGCTTCTTTTGATTTGTAAATTTAGTGACACTCTATCGTATAATTGTTTCGGGATATCCATTCAACCGTAGATCATAGTCATTTTTTTCTCATGCCATTGAAAAATGTCATTGTCGGTGCATCATTCAGCAATTCTTCGTTTTTCATTCCTAATGAAATTCAATTTTATTGTCAGAGGTATTTTTGAGTCGCAGTTTGCAATTTTTTTTCTTGCAGATTGTTGATAGAATTCAAAAGTAGGGGCATCTTGGATATTGAGAGACACTTGGAAATCCAGCAGACACTAACTACTGTTGTTTTTGTAGGGATTTGTAGTTTTTGTTGTTGTTTTTTATTAGGATGCTCGCAGCTATCATCCACGTGTTGCATGAATATGGCTGCATCATTGATTGATCTGATCCTTCGTAGTGCATTGGTTCAGTCTTGCCCATAAATGTTGTTTCAAACATTCCTGATAATGAGGATTCCATTGGTCGGAACACAGAATTAGATTGTTTAATCGTATCACTTTACTAGAAGTGCAAACTGATTCAAACAGATGACACATGCAGGAACTTAATAAGTGGGCGAAAAGAAATTTTTAATACCTTACAGAGATAGGAAAATAGTCGTGCGTCGCTTGCGGATTGCTCTGAATTCCTTCAAAATGCTCCGATCGCCACGACTCCTTCAGATTCGAATAATTCAGATCATTGCGCAAAAGTTTTCTCGATAATGTTGGGTCCTCCGATCATTTCAAAAAAAGCTATCAGGCGCATGAAAAAACGTTCACAAACTTCTCTGTAGAACTTGACATCATCTGTGTCTCTTTGCTGTGTGATCCGGTTGATAACAGTCACTGGAACTTTGCACAATTTGGCATGTTTAATGTTGAACTGGCTGCTCCTTGTTCGATTGCTATGATATTTAGTCAGCAAATTGTGCCATTTCATTTACGTTACATATTCCAATGTTTCCCTTCTAGTCAAACGGAAGAAGAGACGACCTATCTAATTCTGTGGGTCGGAATGTTCTCTCATGAAATTGGAATTAAGTGTTTTGCAAAATAACACGGGGTAGTCGTTGAATTTGGTCACTAGAAAAGCCTTTCGGATTTCGCTTATGTTCATTTTTTTTCAATTTATTTTACAGTCTTCTAGCTTGCATGCTAATGTATTAACATCATTATACATCGGGACAGCCATGTGCATGTTTGCCGCATCAAAACTACATGGATAGATTGTTTCGTTAGGGTTGATTCTCTTGATTTCATATATCAATTGGATACTACAAATACAGATTGTTTCATAAAAAATGGATCACCCTTAAACATCGCCTTAACTTCAACTTTGTCTAACTCCGCCAAACTTGAACGAATTTCTCTGAAATTTGGAAGATATGTCAGTTGTGCTTACTAATATCGTTGTTGGAAATTTCAAGCATGAATATTGAGTTGTTTTCCTGTTATAGATAAAAAAAGTAGTAGATAATTTGATCTTCATTTAGCAATGTTACACAAAATCATACCTCACTCTTATAAAATTACATTTGTTTCCTTTGTTATGTAATATGTTGTTCTACAAGCCAAAAGCTATCAAGCAAATCAAAAATAAAGAAAATCGGTCAATCAGAGCCAGTATAGCACCATTATTCATCAACAATAATGTAACTGCTACATGTGATTAACTGGACTTCATGTTCCATAGCTTCCTGACTTCGTTGCGGTGGTGTTGGCAGCACTCCTGATTGCTTTCAGCTAGAAATCTATCTTTCACCGGTTGAAAACAATACAAAGCACAAATGAACAATAACGAGATCGCATTCACAAAGGCAAAGTGTCAGCCTTGCTAGAACTAGGGTTTTCTTTGCAAGCTACAAGCAAGCGACTAAATGTCCCTTACACAAATGTTCATCGATGGCATAATGATGATTTTCGACTCTGTCGTAAAGAGGGCTCTGGCCGTCCACGCAAAACATCCAAACGTAGAGACCGCCTAATTTTGAAATTTGTTAAAGTTGATCCAAGTCTCTCGTTAACTGAGATGGCTGCACTAGACTCGTCTATTTCTAAGTCCACTATTCGTAGAAAACTTATTGAGTCGAATTTCAAGAGCTGTAAGAGGCCCTCTCAGATCGAATTATCAGATCAGCATACAAAAAGATGTCTCAGATGGGCAATGAGTCATTGTCACTGGCGAAATCAATGGGATCGGGTTGTCTGGTCTGATGAGGCATCAGTCCGTCTGAAGGATAGTGATGGTCGATTGAGATTATGGATAAAATCTGAGACATTTACATCGTCCCCGGGTACAAGGTGGTGCGACTCTACTGATTTGGGCTGGCATTTGGACCAATGGCCGCTCTGAACTTCACATACAGCAAGGAACCATGAATTCTGAACATAATGTGAATGTTTTACGAATGAACATTGGCCAAATGACAGATCAACTTGGTGATCCATCGACTTGGTTATTTATGGATGATAATGATACGTGTCACAGGAGTAGTAGAGTCAACTTATGCAAGTCTCAATTAGGGCTTAGGACATTATCTTGGCCAGCTCGTTCTCCTGATCTGAATCCCATAGAAAATGTATGGAGTATTCTAAAACGTAACGTTTGTCGTTTACTGCTACCTACAGATGGCGTATCACAACTTACGTCACTGTTAAAAAGAGAGTGGAGAAAGTTAGATCAGTCAAAAATCAACGATATCATCGAATCAATGCCTAGACGAATTGGTAATGTCATCGACAATAAGGGTAGGGCCACAAAATATTAGCTTCTTAAGAACCGTTACTGTATCATAGCTTATCAGATTATATAAGGACATTTAAATATATTAGGGACATGAAATAACATGAAAAATGCTTTCTGTATCATACTTATGTTTTATTTAGTCAAATTTTAGGATGATCCACTTTTTATGAAACGGACTGTATATTTCAATGTTTAGGAACTCTTTCAAGTAAAGGAATTATTAAGTTCGATGACAGCCACGCAACGCAATTTGGCTTGTTGGATTCTTGTATTTGAGACGATTGGTCATATTCAAAGTTCACTTTCAGCAGCTGAAATATAGCGCTGTCTAAGATTATAGAAATAACGTATTTGTAGCATCGAATGAGATCGGCTTTCCCAAATTTCATTTACAAAATGACCAGGGGTGTGGAGGCGGAAGCGATGGAAAGCGATCGTTTTCATTGGAAGCGGAAGCGAGTGCCCGACGATCGCTTCCGAAAGTATCATGATACTAATGGCTGACGCAATTCGCGTGTCAGGGCGAGGCGAGGCACTTCTGACTTTTGACCTGAAGTCTTGACATGAGTTAAAACTGATTGACTTGCTTTTGCGATATTATTGGTTGCTATAAACAGGAAGCGATAGAAGCGATCGTTTTCATTGGAAGCGAGCGCCCGACGATCGCTTCCGTTTTCGAAAGTATCAGGACACTAATGACTGACATGATAGTAGTTCGCGTGTCAGGGCAAGGCGAGGCACTTCTGAGTTTTGACCTGAAGTCTTGACATGAGTTAAGTAATAGTTGTCAGATTTAGTGCTTACCCTATTACACCTAATTACAAATTGGCACCTGTATTACGAAATGTAGTTACTTCTAAGTTTCTCATTATAATGAAAGCGAAGGTGTATCATCTCAGAATACTGGCATTCGAAATCAGAAAACCTCACGTCTTGTCAATGACAACTCTACACAATGCGGATTGGTGTGTCTTGAGGCAATTTCATTGTACGAGTAGCATTCTCAAACACTTTCTTGGTCGTTTAATATTTTTTTTTGCTACACACGTGTTGGGAAAAATGATGTTTTTATTTCACAATTTCCCCGAAGGTCAAAATTTTCAGTAAATTTGAAAAGTATTTGACTTTTTGGCAAGTCAAAAAAACGCATGCAAGTCAGCTGGGGTTTACGACAGAAAGTTCGTGGAGACTGGGAAGTGTAGCTCGTATAGTACAGCTCGTGAAGAAGTGGAAAATGAAGAAAAAGGGGCACGAAATAGGGAGGTGTGTAGCCCATGTCCGGTCTCCAATAATCAGAAGCGGAAGCGAACAAAAATCAATCGCTTCCGCAGCTGTAATTGCTTGGTCGCCGTGATTTCTACGCAGACATTTGGTGCTCATAGACCGCCTTAAGAAGCACTGCACTCAGCACAAAGAATTAATTACTTTAATTTGACTTGCTTCTGAATTATTTGCTCGTCCGCTTCCTCATGCGCAAAACGATATTTAACAGTTAAGATAATTCTACACAATTGTCACTTAACATTCTGAGCACTTTGTTTATTGGCTTAATTATGACATCTTTTTTTGGCCATTTTAGTAACGCAATCACCACCATTGAGGTCTAGTATTACCTACAGAATGCCAATGATGCTGAAAAATGCCAGAGAAGAAGTTTACGAAGTCCAAGTAAATGCTAATAAATTGACGCAGAGATGCATAATAGCTGCTATTCACAATCATTCTAAATATATTTCATCAATCTAAGACCGCTTGATTCCTCTTTTGCTACTTTACCTAAAATTACATCAAGTAATGATTAAATCACAAGAAGACGATTGTGCTTTTAAATTTTATTGAAGAATCAAAAATAATCGACTACAGAACGGTAAAAAAGGTTCTTTTGATTGATCACAGTACAGTAAAATCTTTAGAAAATAGAGATAGCTTCAATTTCCGTCCTCGTGCAGTTGGAGATTGTTGGTAGAGTTGTCGTTGCGTCCACAAATTGCCTGCCGAAGTTGAATGTTCGCTGGACGAGGCTTCTTAATGGCTCAATTGTTGAGTCTGCTGCCACTAACACATCCAATAGAGCTCCGGACATGAGTTCATAAATGTCGTGAAGAAGCTGCGGACCTCCGGATTGACTACTGGTAATAGCAGTGAGTTTGGAAGGTGAATACAACTTTCCTACACCAATCCTGAATGCGTTAACGACTGGATCAGAAGAATTCAGAGTAAGGAAGTAATCTCGAATAAGAGGAGAAATGAGTGCTCTTGTATCGTTGAGGATTTCGATTCTGGTGAAGGTAAGAAGATGCAATAGGAATGCAGTGCATGAATTGTGAAGTTGATTATCAAAGTTAAGTGTTTGAAGATCTTGTGATGTGAATGCAGATGATCTGATGCGTTCACATGCAGATTGATACCAAGTATGAGACAGCGATGTGCTGAAATTGAAGGAATGTTCCATAAGGAGATGGTAAGGACATGGCTGTGCAAGGAATCTCTGTGCAAGACAGGAAACAGCATGTTGAAGTAGTGAACATGTAGCATTAACAGCAAGAGTATCAATCCAAGAATTGAAAGCGGAATGGTAAGACTGGTTGCAGGAGATGGTAAATATTGACCATAAAGTAGATTGACTAAAACATAGAGGTGAAATCGTTGTAGTAGTTGTCGTAGTTGGTGTTGTTGTAGTAGGGGTTGTGGTTGTAGTTGTAGGGGTTGTGGTCGTTGTAGGCGGAGGCGTTGTAGTAGTTGTCGTGGTTGTTGTAGTAGAGGTTGTTGCAGTTGTGGTTGTAGGGGTCGTGGTCGTTGTAGGTGGAGGCGTTGTAGTAGTTGTCGTGGTTGGTGTTGTTGTAGTAGGGGTTGTGGTTGTAGTTGTAGGGGTCGTGGTCGTTGTAGGTGAAATCGTTGTAGTAGTTGTCGTAGTTGGTGTTGTTGTAGTAGGGGTTGTGGTTGTAGTTGTAGGGGTCGTGGTCGTTGTAGGTGAAATCGTTGTAGTAGTTGTCGTAGTTGGTGTTGTTGTAGTAGGGGTTGTGGTCGTTGTAGGCGGAGGCGTTGTAGTAGTTGTCGTGGTTGGTGTTGTAGTAGAGGTTGTAGGGGTCGTGGTCGTTGTAGGTGGAGGCGTTGTGGTAGTTGTCGTAGTTGGCGTTGTTGTAGTAGGGATGGTTGTGGTTGCAGGTGTTGTCGCAGTTGTAGTGGCTACGGGAGTTGTTTCTGGCGTTGTTGTAGTTTTTAAGGCTGTTGTTGTAGCTGTAGAGACCGTTTTTGTTGTGTCTGCCGCTGAAGACATACTGAGAGAAGGACTAGTTTGAATTGATAATTGTGTTGCACGACTTACAGAATGGGTTGCAAAAGACGATAAAGATTCGATAGATGCACTACTGTGCATGATCTGTGTTGCTGGATGATTGGACTTTGTTTGTGTAGATCCTTCTGACAACGTTTGTAAAAAATGACTGGTTGGAGTCATTGATGGTAATTGAGTTGTTTGTTGTGAAGGCAGTTGTTTTGTTTGTTGTATTGCAGGCGATCTAGTTTCCTGTGCAAAGAGCATTGTTGTCTGTTGAGTAGGGAATTGTGTTGTACCAGTATGTTGAGCAAGGAACTGTGTTGATTGTTGAGATGGCAGCTGTGTTGGTTGTTGAGAAAGGAGCTGTGTTGATTGGTGAGAAGGCAGCTGTGTTGATTGGTGAGAAGGCAGCTGTGTTGCTTGGTGAGAAGACGGCTGTGTTGATTGTTGTGTAGGCAGCTGTGTTGATCGCTGTAAAGTCCGTGTTGTTTCAAGAAGAGAAGCATCAGTCGGAAGTGAAGGTGGACCAATAGTTATGGATTCAATTTCCGTCCTCGTGCAGTTGGAGATTGTTGGTAGAGTTGTCGTTGCGTCCACAAATTGCCTGCCGAAGTTGAATGTTCGCTGGACGAGGCTTCTTAATGGCTCAATTGTTGAGTCTGCTGCCACTAACACATCCAATAGAGCTCCGGACATGAGTTCATAAATGTCGTGAAGAAGCTGCGGACCTCCGGATTGACTACTGGTAATAGCAGTGAGTTTGGAAGGTGAATACAACTTTCCTACACCAATCCTGAATGCGTTAACGACTGGATCAGAAGAATTCAGAGTAAGGAAGTAATCTCGAATAAGAGGAGAAATGAGTGCTCTTGTATCGTTGAGGATTTCGATTCTGGTGAAGGTAAGAAGATGCAATAGGAATGCAGTGCATGAATTGTGAAGTTGATTATCAAAGTTAAGTGTTTGAAGATCTTGTGATGTGAATGCAGATGATCTGATGCGTTCACATGCAGATTGATACCAAGTATGAGACAGCGATGTGCTGAAATTGAAGGAATGTTCCATAAGGAGATGGTAAGGACATGGCTGTGCAAGGAATCTCTGTGCAAGACAGGAAACAGCATGTTGAAGTAGTGAACATGTAGCATTAACAGCAAGAGTATCAATCCAAGAATTGAAAGCGGAATGGTAAGACTGGTTGCAGGAGATGGTAAATATTGACCATAAAGTAGATTGACTAAAACATAGAGGTGAAATCGTTGTAGTAGTTGTCGTAGTTGGTGTTGTTGTAGTAGGGGTTGTGGTTGTAGTTGTAGGGGTCGTGGTCGTTGTAGGTGGAGGAGTTGTAGTAGTTGTCGTAGTTGTTGTAGTAGAGGTTGTTGCGGTTGTGGTTGTAGGGGTCGTGGTCGTTGTAGTTGGAGGCGTTGTGGTAGTTGTCGTGGTTGTTGTTGCAGTTGTAGTTGTAGGGGTCGTGGTCGTTGTAGTTGGAGGCGTTGTGGTTGTTGTTGCAGTTGTAGTTGTAGGGGTCGTGGTCGTTGTAGTTGGAGGCGTTGTAGTAGTTGTCGTGGTTGGTGTTGTAGTAGAGGTTGTAGGGGTCGTGGTCGTTGTAGTTGGAGGCGTTGTGGTAGTTGTCGTGGTTGGCGTTGTTGTAGTAGTGGTCGTTGGCCGAGGGGTTGATGTAGAAGCAGCTGTAGGAATTGTTGTCCGTTGTGTACGATCTTGTGTACTCTGTTGTGAAGGTAATTGAGTTGTTCGTCTTGTTGGTCTGCGAGATGGTCGAGGACTGCTTGGACTGCGTGATGGAGGAGGGCTGCTTGGTCTGCGTGAAGGAGGAGGGCTGCTTGGTATTTGTGAAGGAGGAGGCCTGCTTGGTATTTGTGAAGGTCGAGGACTGCTTGGTCTTTGTGAAGGTCGATGACTGCTTGGTCTTTGTGAAGGTCGAGGACTGCTTGGTCTGCGTGAAGGAGGAGGGCTGCTTGGTCTGCGTGAAGGAGGAGGGCTGCTTGGTCTGCGTGATGGTCGAGGACTGCTTGGTCTGTGTGAAGGTCGAGGACTGCTTGGTCTGCGTGAAGGAGGAGGGCTGCTTGGTCTGCGTGAAGGAGGAGGGCTGCTTGGTCTGCGTGAAGGTCGAGGACTGCTTGGTCTGCGTGATGGAGGAGGGCTGCTTGGTCTGCGTGAAGGTCGAGGACTGCTTGGTCTGCGTGAAGGAGGAGGGCTGCTTGGTCGGCGTGAAGGTCGAACGCTGCTTGGTCTGCGTGAAGGAGGAGGGCTGCTTGGTCTGCGAGATGGTCGAGGACTGCTTGGACTGCGTGAAGGAGGGCTGCTTGGTCTGCGTGAAGGTCGAGGACTGCTTGGTCTGCGTGAAGGTCGAGGACTGCTTGGTCTTTGTGAAGGTCGAGGACTGCTTGGTCTGCGTGAAGGAGGAGGACTGCTTGGACTGCGTGAAGGAGGGCTGCTTGGTCTGCGAGATGGTCGAGGACTGCTTGGTCTGCGTGAGGGTCGAGGACTGCTTGGTCTGCGTGAAGGAGGAGCACTGCTTGGTCTGCGTGATGGAGGAGGGCTGCTTGGTCTGCGAGATGGTCGAGGACTGCTTGGTCTGCGTGAAGGTCGAGGACTGTTTGGTCTTCGTGAAGGTCGAGGACTGCTTGGTCGGCGTGAAGGTCGAGGACTGCTTGGTCTGCGTGAAGGAGGAGGACTGCTTGGTCTTTGTGAAGGTCGAGGACTGCTTGGTCTGCGTGAAGGTCGAGGACTGCTTGGTCTGCGTGATGGAGGAGGACTGCTTGGTCTGCGTGAAGGTCGAGGACTGCTTGGTCTTCGTGAAGGTCGGGGACTGCTTGGTCTGCGTGAAGGAGGAGAACTGCTTGGTCTTTGTGAAGGTCGAGGACTGCGTGAAGGAGGGCTGCTTGGTCTGCGTGAAGGTCGAGGACTGCGTGAAGGAGGGCTGCTTGGTCTGCGTGAAGGAGGAGGGCTGCTTGGTCTGCGTGAAGGAGGAGGACTGCTTGGTCTGCGTGAAGGAGGAGGGCTGCTTGGTCTGCGTGAAGGAGGAGGACTGCTTGGTCTGCGTGAAGGAGGAGGGCTGCTTGGTCTGCGTGAAGGAGGAGGACTGCTTGGTCTGCGTGAAGGAGGAGGGCTGCTTGGTCTGCGTGAAGGTCGAGGACTGCTTGGTCTGTGTGAAGGAGGAGGGCTGCTTGGTCGGCGTGAAGGTCGAGGACTGTTTGGTCTGCGAGATGGTCGAGGACTGCTTGGTCTGCGTGAAGGAGGAGGACTGCTTGGTCTTTGTGAAGGAGGAGGGCTGCTTGGTCTGCGTGAAGGAGGAGGGCTGCTTGATCTGCGTGAAGGAGGAGGGCTGCTTGTTCTGCGAGATGGTCGAGGGCTGCTTGTTCTTCGTGAAGGTCGATGACTGCTTGGTCTTTGTGAAGGTCGAGGACTGCTTGGTTTGCTTGAAGACCGCATTGTGTTTTGGTTTTGTGAGTGGTTGGGTGTCACTGTTTGAACTGCCTGTGATGGAGATTGCGTTGGAAGCTGTGTGACAGGATTGGAGGGTGATTGTGTTGGAGGCTGTGATGGCTGCTGTGTGACAGGATTTGAAAGAGATTGTGTTGGAGGCTGTGTTGTCGGTTGTGAAGGGGATTGTGTTGGAGGATTTGTAGCAGGATTGGAGGGTGATTGTGTTTGAGGCTGTGATGGCTGCTGTGTGACAGGATTGGAGGATGATTGTGTTGGAGGCTGTGATGGCTGCTGTGTGACAGGATTGGAAGGAGATTGTGTTGGAGGCTGTGATGGCTGCTGTGTGACAGGATTGGAGGATGATTGTGTCGGAGACTGTGATGGCTGCTGTGTGACAGGATTGGAAGGTGATTGTGTTGGAGGCTGTGATGTCTGCTGTGTGACAGGATTGGAGGGTGATTGTGTTGGAGGCTGTGATGGCTGCTGTGTGACAGGATTGGAGGATGATTGTGTTGGAGGCTGTGATGTCTGCTGTGTGACAGGATTGGAGGATGATTGTGTTGGAGGCTGTGATGGCTGCTGTGTGACAGGATGGGAAGGTGATTGTGTTGGAGGCTGTGATGGCTGCTGTGTGACAGGATTGGAAGGAGATTGTGTTGGAGGCTGTGATGTCTGCTGTGTGACAGGATTGGAGGGTGATTGTGTTGGAGGCTGTGATGGCTGCTGTGTGACAGGATTGGAGGGTGATTGTGTTTGAGGCTGTGATGGCTGCTGTGTGACAGGATTGGAGGGTGATTGTGTTGGAGGCTGTGATGGCTCCTGTGTGACAGGATTGGAGGATGATTGTGTCGGAGACTGTGATGTCTGCTGTGTGACAGGATTGGAGGGTGATTGTGTTGGATGCTGTGATGGCTGCTGTGTGACAGGGTGGGAAGGTGATTGTGTTGGAAGCTGTGATGGCTGCTGTGTGACAGGATTGGAAGGAGATTGTGTTTGAGGCTGTGATGTCTGCTGTGTGACAGGATGAGAAGGAGATTGTGTTGAACGCTGTGTGCCAGGTTGTGAAGGAGATCGTGTTGTCACGGACGGAATCGCGGTATTCTGAGTCTCGGCAATGTCAATGCTTGAGGCATCTACCACATAGTTTCCAACTTTTCCTGTTTGTGCTGCTTCTGTGACGATACTCTTTAATCTTGTCGACGTTGGAGGACTTGTTGATTGAAGAAAAACGATGGATTCAACTTTTACACTTCCTGGAGATGTAGAAATGATCTTGACGTTGACATTATCACCCGGATTAAGATTTTGGGCGAATAGCTCTGCTGTGACAGAAGAAAATTCAGTCGATAGTTTTTGGAAGGCAATTGATGTTGTATCGCCTAGATCAGGGGTGTAAGTCAGACTAGTAATGCGCATCGAAAGTTGATAAGTCATATTTCGTGATGTGAGCGATGTAGAACCAGTGGTCAAACCTAAACCAATTCCGAGACCGATTGCAATGAAGATCAGACACGTTAAAGGTACAACGACGAGGAGAAGCCAGCGAAGACGAGAAGGAATCGTCTCTTTCTTCTTCGTCCCGATAGGAATATGTTCTACTTCCGTAGTGACGTTAGAGACCTGTTTAGCACGGGTTGCATGCCGGAATACAGCCTCAGCACGGCTCGCTGGAATGAAGAGCTTTGACCTTCCTCCGTCAGCCAGAGTTACCTCGATAGTCACGTCATTATCCATCTGTATTTCACTCTCTTCTGACTGTTCTTCTGTTGATAGCACATGCTCCTTTATTACTTCGCCTTTAACACGCCCTTGGTTTTCGTCTCCCTTTTCTTCCACTTCAAAATATCGCAGGTGAAATTTAGATACATTTTGAAGTGTCAGACGTTGTCTCAAGGAGTGAGAATTTGCTGGGCGGTCTCCATCAATCGGCGGCAGGTGCGATGGGGGTCTGTATGGATTGCGATGAATATTAGTGAAAATTGACGATGGTTTAGGATGTTCTAGATTAGTCTCTGATTGATTATGGACAGTGAATACATTTTGGGATAATTTTGGATGACCGAATGGGATCTCAGATGGTACTTGATGACTGGAGACATTTGACGATGGCCTAGGATGACGGAGAGGAGTTTCAATTGTCGATTTCAAATGTTCACAATGGGACTGTCCTTGATCACTCGAAACAACTTCGATTGTTTGACGTTGATCAGACACGTTTTCCAATGATTGATTGTGATCGATTGTCGTTTCGGAAGAGGCTGTTTGATTGGTAACTTCCTCCAGATGTGTCTGTTGAGCAGACATCTCCTCTGATGTTCGATTGGCGTGTGTGGGCTCCTCGGAATCATGATAGAGTTGAACACGAGTGCTGTGACTTTGCGGAGTATCCGACATATTACCCAGTAGATCGGTGATGGCCGGAGAAGTTATGTTTCACCGTTTGTTGATAGAAGGAAAGTCATGTACATTTAAGATCGGTGTATACGATGTCGCAATACCATGACGGCCCTATTTGTGTTGACCACCTTATGTAGGACAAAACCAAATGTTGCGTTGCGATCAGAGCTTGGAAAAGTAAGTCAAGCATTGACCGCTATTTATTTAAAGAAGTGATTATCTGTATTGACAGTATTAGTAACATGGTAGTGCTAAGAATCACTAATCAGTCACTGGTCGGAAGTGGTGGCTTGATACTAATGCGCTCAAAGTAGCCATACAGAACGTTCATTGTTTCAGTCGTTCATTGTTTCACTTAAATTTCGTAATAGTTTTCACCAAGTAAATTTTAAAGACATAACTTTCACGCACTGTTTCCAATGATCATGGAACATAAATATAAACATGACATCTTACTAAGTTTATTTGTTTTTTCTAAATTATGTGTGTATTGTTGATGTTTTTCGAAATATCTAGGCAGAGACAATATCAATAAAGTAACATTTAGAATCAGCTGACTGGAGTAGGTGCTATTTAAGCAATCTTTAACGACTGTGGCCTAACTTTATTATGATTGATCATGGCATTCAAGATTTTCAATCAGTTATTATCATGAAAGCTTTACTGACTGTAGATGTGCACTGTTGAAGTTTTCGATTCACTCAAATATTAGCTAATTAATTACATACACGTAGCCATTTTTTTTGAAAAATTGGCTCTTTAGTTGATATTCAAACAGTTTAATACTAATAAGATGGGAAGAATTAAAACAGAAAATTCCAGAAATTCATGATTTTGCGTTACGGCGTTCTTCTGTCGCTACCACATTCCTCAACAAATATGTTTTATCCGATGTGAAGTATATTTATAATTTTTTAATTCAATGATTTCAAATCGTTTTTGGGCCCAGTGAGAGCATGTACTCTTTAGAATATCCCGGATCAATCATTCAATTGAAAAAAAATAGTTTTCCATATTTTCTGTCATATTTTTTCGAATATGGCATTGCAGTATTAGATTGAAAATATCAATTTAGTGAAATGAGAAAATAAGTTTCTCACAAACGACTCCAGAAATGACGGATCGGATGAACGATGCGTTATCAAGTTTATAAAAGATGAAAACGTCGCATAATTAAAAAGAAAATGTTCATGTTTTTTCGCAAGAAACTTGATATCAGCATACGTTGAAGGATGATAGGGAGCAATCCAGGTAGGTGTCGGCGAAATATTTTCTTTGCTATTTTTCTCCAATAACAGTTTTCGGTCTTTAGATAGAGCTTTCCGAAGATATCAATGACTTGTGAATAAAAAGATCTCTTTTGGTTACAGAATCCTAATGCAACAATTGATGCATTAGAGTTCACAATTGCGTCAAAAGTTCGACTGTGCGAGATAAGAGCTACATAAAAGAAAAATTGCTGAGGACTTAAGTCTGAAATCATAATCCTGTTAATGTATTGTCTGACTTTCGACATGAACCCAGCAACATGTTGTACATCAGATCTAGAAACTGCTCTTGCATATCAAATAAATTAACAAAGCTTTCACAATGACAACTTGCACCTTTCGCACATGCATTGGTTTTTGTCATTAAAGATAAAAATGATGCTTTTCGAGATTATTTTCCTCTTGTCATAAAAGAATACAGAATAAACTTCAACAATAGAAAACATTTTCAATAGAAGAATCGTTCCACTGACGCCTAGATGCTGGGCAAAGAATTATCTAACTGCTTGAATGGTCTCCGCTGATAATGTAACAGAGGGAGCGGTCGATCAGACTCAAACGGGTGTAAAACCGTGTCAATGCTGACTTCTTCATATCATTATTAGCATATTTGTCGATTCTCACTTCTGCAGACTAAAGTTCATCTTCTACACTCGAGGAAAAACTGACCAAGTGTGAGTTGCGCTCTTGCAGGACAGCAGCATAAAGATTCCATAGTCCTCTCAGTGGAAGGCACAGGGTTGGCACTCCGGTACAGCCATGCATTTAGTTGCCTTTTTTGCGGAATAAGAAGTTGACATGTACGCGTATAATGAAGGAAATAAAATGAAAAACAAAGTACAACAGAAACATTATGAATTATGTTGAAATTTACGTGTCTACCCGATTGTTGCTAAGTCCCGTCATTGATTAAAATCTCCTTAATCGAGGTCAACTCGAGGTTGCATCTCTGGCTTTTACAATGAGCTTGCTTTGCTTTCTTGCGAAAATAGCTTGTGATTATTGTGACTTATTGTTTCTCGACGATTTACAATTATGCGTAACATTATCATGAAGTGAGCTTGCAAAATGTCTATGAGATCATCAAATCTAGTGAGATGCTTGACTGATTATGATTTAACTAATATTTCATCTTCACAGCATGATCCAAGAAATAGAATATTTCCTTTCTTAAATTTGATAAAAACCTAAACTTTAACATTTCTCCTCAGGTTAGTCGTCCGGCCCTCCACGATGATGGAATTTAATCTTTCCCGGACTGACTACACCCAAGTGGCGGTTACAGCTCCGAAGTGTCTGAAACTTCTTCCCAATGTCGGCCGAAGGAATCCTCTACAGAGAGTGAGTTTGCTGTATCTAGCTACTTGTGTCTGCAGAAAAAATTTTAATCGGTGGAGCATTTTAACCTGCGATCTTCTTATCAAAGCTACTTTGCTTGTGAACGAAGCTTGTAAGATTGTCATCATTTCGCTCCTTAGTTAGAAGTTCGCTAGAATTATATAGTATTGACCTATTTGAGCTATTTGATGAATGCTTGGTATTGTTCTATTATTTTTACTTCAAAGTATGAAATCAGTTCAATGTAGCCTACTACTGCAGCAACACATTTGTCTTAAACATCACCATTAGATGTGTTGGAAATAGTAAATATAGACCACCTGCATTTGATCTTGCAGACCTTGACAGGCATAGAATTATGTACATGCACTAAGTTTAAACTAAATGAATGAAATCAGTAGTATCTGATAAGCTTATTTGGTTGAAAGTAGAATTGAATTTATGTAATAAAGTGACTTAGTGTGAAAATTAGGGGTTAAGATGCTTAATAGAAACTTAAGTTATAAATATTATAGAAACATGTTTCTATGGGTCAAAAAATCTTTCGGAAAACTTCTTTTAATTAATGTCAGTACATACTGTTCATGCAACTTTATCAGAATGCTAAACTCCCCTCCATTTAACAGTTATGAGACGTAAGAACACACACATGTACATACTGTATAATTTTGGAATTAAGTTTTTTCATAGTTTCTGTTGTTATGAACTGTAATTGTGGAAACGCTGTTCTACACAAGCCCCTAAAAATTGTGGATGTTGAATTGTAATCGTTTTCAGGTAGCAGTTGGAGATCGTGAGGGATGTGTCCAAGTGTTCGGTATGAAGGATGGCCAGGTCGTGGTAAGTTCGAGAGCCCATATTCAACCTTATGATGCAACTCTTATTCGATTCAAGTTATCTGAGCTTCATGAAAAAAGTAATTATTAAAGTAGCAAATCCTGCTGAATCTTGAGATTAAATAGATTAAGCAACAGTTCAGATGAGGACATTAGATGAAAGACATCAATGTGCATTGAACGAGGTTTTTATTCTCAGACCCATCACACAGGAATGAGAAATCATCCACTTGTGGGGATCCACGAACCCAAGGACTTAAAGCGATCATTTTCAACTGCCAAGTGTGTCATTCTGCATTTAGTTGCATATATATTCACGTCATGTGCAGCACATGCAGTTCACAATGCTGTGCCAAGTGGTGAGCGAAACCACAGAATTAGATTGTTTAATCGTATCACTTTGCTAGAAGTGCAAGCTAATTCAAACAGATGGCACATGCAGGAACTTAATAAGTGGGCGAAAAGAAATTTTTAATACCTTACAGAGATAGGAAAAATAGTCGTGCGTCGCTTGCGGATTGCTCTGAATTCCTTCAAAATGCTCCGATCGCCACGACTCCTTCAGATTCGAAGAATTCAGATCATTGCGCAAAAGTTTTCTCGATAATGTTGGGTCCTCCGATCATTTTAAAAAAAGTTAGCAGGCGCACGAAAAAACGTTCACAAACTTCTCTGTAGAACTTCACATCGACTGTGTCTCTTTGCTGTGTGATCCGGTTGATAACAGTCGCTGGAACTTTGCACAATTTGGCATGTCTGTAACTGTTTGTAGGAACTGGCTGCTCCTTGTTCAATTGCTATGGTATTTAGTCAGCAAATTGTGCCATTTCATTTACGTTACATATTCCAATGTTTCCCTTCTAGTCAAACGGAAGAAGAGACGACCTGTCTAATTCTGTGGGTGAAACATTTTGTCTAAAGGAGCACAACGATCCAATGACGTTTTACCATGCTTAATAATCCATCAACAGCTAACGTCGAGCTTGTGCCATGCTACATAACATTTGATAGATCGTCTAATTAACGGCAAATCCAGTTTTGGCTTTGATATAACTTTTGAGATGAGGAAGCACGCTTTATCATATTAGAATCAGTTTCTTAAAAATGATTTTCATAGAAAATTCTGGATATTTTGGATCTTATGTGCATTCATCCCCAATTACCAAAGTCTATCTACGGACTTAAACGATCGCCACAAAACTTGAGATTCGTGTAGATGAGGGTATTATCTGATTGCATGTGTACAGATGCACGTTATCAGCGCGCGTCGTCGAGGACTTTCCTGTCATATTTCAAGTCACTTGAAATACCGCGCAACATTGTGATTTTCTTGCTAACATCGATGAGTGTCATGATCGTATGGACATTTGCGGTATTCCCTCTAATATACAAGCTGGAAGTCCTATTGAAATGAAATTTGTTTTGCATATTTAACTTAAATATGTCTTGATAAATTCATACTCTAAATTTGCGGCGATCTGTTGGGTTTGGCTGTTCCTAAGTAGAAGTAGATAGACTTTAATATTTGGTGTGATCATCTTAAGATTGGTTAGCAGTGCTCCTTTGGACTCTCGAAATGCCCGAAAAATAAAATTGGCGCCCAAATTGCCTAAAAACCATTTTTGAATGCCCGAGAATTGATAGCGGGTATTTGCTGCAAGATGCCTTGCTCGGAAAGGCTTGGAAAAACTTGGAAATGTGTCCGAGGCCTTAGTCTCTTCGACTAACAATCTTGCCAATTTTAGATCGATGCTCTAAAATATTCAAAATGTCAAAATACGCTCTTCAACTAATCTATTTTACGCACTGATATTGGAGCCCAATCCTTGCGAACGAGTATTGCGAAACAAAATTCATCAAAATAAAACCAACAACAGAAGACAAGATCAAAGAACAAAACGAAATTGAGCGAAACAAAAACAGTATAGATGAGACTACTCGTCGATTTGCGTGAAGCATACTTTCCCTGTCACTCGCGCACGCAGCTGTTGGCATGCACGTGTCAAGGCATAGAAATGGACAACAATCAACTTCAGGTAAACGGTTTATTTGCATGTGTCTGGGGCACCTTAACTTTCAAAGACAAGGTTGATTAACAAAGAAGCATAAAACTAATGGCAGTTCCTGGTGACCTGTGATATCATGCTTTTTCATCGCTTGCATAAATGTTGTTTAAATAGCAATTAAGTACATACGAAGTAAAGTTTGATTCAAAAGAGAACTCAGGGTCCGGTAAATCAATATTTGCCACTGAAGCAGCTTCATTGCCTACTGACGTTATACTAAGACTTTTGGGTTGAAAATGTTATGTTCAAAAGGTGCATCTTATACCGTGTCGTAAGAGACAAATTTTTAATTATAATTCGACAATTCGATGTGATCAATCTAATCGAAGAAGGTAGTAATTTTATTGAAGTGGAAATCAAAATTAATTTATCTTGCATAACACAAAGTCATAAATCAAATTATGTCATCTGAATATAGCATGCGGTCGTGAAATCATGCTTTTGATCTGTGTTTACATCACTACATCTTAACTACATTCAATCACATCTTGTTAAAGCATTGCGACATCTCAACACTTTTATGACATTTATCCCGGCTTCGTTAAGTACATAAAATATGTCACCCTGATTTTAAAAAATATTATCAATTGAAAGCGACACCACATGTGTTATTTGCGACCAACTTAGCGGCCGTCATTTCTTGCCAACATACAGGGCGGGATCAGGCGTGGCGGTGATGGGAAGCTTTCAGGCTTCACGTTTGAAATAGGGAAAAGCAGACAACAGTCCATCTATGCTTAATAGGTCTGTGGGTAAATCGCATAATTGTGTTTTAGTCATGCCATTGTTCTATAAAAAGAATTTTTCTATATAATAAATAAAAATATCAACATGTATGGATTAGTAAAACAAGTGAAACTTTATTGTTTGTGATTAATTCAGCCTTGGTTTGTAGAGAATTGACAATTATTGTTCTGGAACTAAGTACATCGTGAAAATCACCACACGAGATGTGTTCTCGTGCCTTCTAACATCATGTTTTCTTCTTTGTTCTAGAGTCTCTCTGAACTTAGAACTCAAGTAATTTGCAGAACGAAGATACATTTCATGAAAGTGGCAATTGCTGTTCATGTTATTTCTTGTGGACAGTAAGCCACTTTTGTAGAAGTTAATATAATTAAATAAAGGATCTTATTTTTTACGCTAGTTCTCCTATTCTCGACACTAATGCTGTGTCTTTGTTACTTTATGTACCATGATGTTCATCATGATCAGTATGTGCCATGATGTTACTTTATGCCCAATTGACATAATGTACCAAAATTTTATGATTAGTGTGCGAGTTCATATTTTCTTGTTCGAATGTTCTGGACGTGTACTTCGTGGCTTTGTTCAGAAAAACTGATTCAGTGCGACTTAGTTCGACATGCTTTTGTGGTTCTGAAATTTCATCTTTCATTTCAATAGTCAGTTCGGCTAGGTGAGACCGATGATCAGGTAAGTATGTTGAAGTGTTATCATTGTGATCTGCACTCATTTCAGTCGCATTGTGTAGATCACATTTAATGAAAGATGCATATCATTACAGAATTATTAATAACAACGAATTTATCACATTGATAGTCATTCGAAATTAATATTTGTTGTTACATTCAGGGAACATTTAACTAGTTTTTATAGATTTAAGAAAGATTCATGCCAGACATGAGATTCCGTGTTTTTGCTACTTTTTGTTATTTATGTTTTTTATTGTGCGAATATGTATCGGAAACAGTCATATTTCTTTATTGTCCTACAATGAATTGACAAATCGGTGAGCACATTGGAAAAGTGAATAGCACAGATAAGTTATGAATGAGAGCAAGACTATTTACGAGAGAAAGGAAAATTTATTTGATAGAGGAATATATTTTCAAATGTGTTTTCAAATGCTACAAACCAGGAAATGTTCACGACAGTTTTGATTTCGAGAATTAGGTTCAATTCGCAAAGCCTGTCTTCTTTGTTTCTAGTTAAACACTCAAGGACCCTGCTTTTAAATATCATAATTATGTATTACCAAGTGATAACTCTGCTATCTCAAACAGTATGAAACAATAAGCATTGCCAACCTAATAGCAAACATTGCAGTTCTTAGGCTACATACGGGTTACACAAAATTCATGTGAGTTTATTTCTAAAAGTTTGATTTGTTTCATTCTGTTCTTTCAGCTTCTGTAAAGTCTGAAACGTCCAACTTGCATGTTTCGATTCTGGATAAACAGCTTCATATTAATGTTGTAAATTACTTTGGTGACTTGCGTATTGTAGGAAATATTTTCAGTATACAGTGCTCGCCAAAAATCTGAAAGGCACTATTACATGTGCTGCAATACTCCGGATATTCCGAAATCTACGAGGTTTAACTGTCAGCAGTTTTTGTAAAGATTTTAGAATGCTTTCGCGTGCATTTAGGCGTTTTGAAGGAGATTTCGCGAGCTTGTGCACTGCACATGGACATTCACGTATGTGACATTTTCAAACACAGCAGCACTCGTAAAGAAACGGTTAGAAATAAATAAAATTTCTGTTCTCGGATAATGAACAGATACATCAACATAGAGAACGCGTGGGTAACATTCAAAAAGATCGCTGAATCGACGCAGATTTCTCGCTAGGATATGCGTGAAAAAATGGATAGTGACTTTGAACCGACCGCGACTTGGAAAACTTAAAACATGCAGATTAAGTGAATATTCAGCCGATGCCACGATCTTGTCATATAATATATGAAATAAATTCTAACTCTTCTGTTTTGCACTTAGTGTTTGTTTTATTGAACACAGCATTTTTTTATTGGTCACGATCTCTACTTTTGAAATCACGATACGTTTGAACGACTTCATCAGCGTGATAACTTGATAAATGTAGAGGAATCAGGTTTTCCAGCACGGTCAACTTTATATTTTGATTGTTGTGTCCATTAGACCTTTCGTGTAATATTTCAGTTTTACATGAATCGAGTTTAGCCCTCAAGTTATTCGCGTTTCTTTTTTGGATTCGTAATCTGAGCAGTCACACTTGTAATGGAAACATCTACGAACATGTGTCATTCTGCAACCTGATTTGTGAAATTACAATTTATTCCTATCAATTGCGAAGTTCTCAAAAATTTTTACAATGAAGATTTCGGTTTTCAGATTATCAATCTAAACTTAAAGAATGTCCCAAATTTAAGATCACATAAGAAAATGCCAATAAAAAGCCAAAAAATATTCTGTTCGTCAAGTTATCGTTAAACTTTTCAAATGGTCTTTGTAACGATTTAAGAAATGCGAAGGTAAAATTTGAAGTTTCTACTTTTTTCTGACGAGTCTGTTACACTTTGTTTGACTGGAAAGACTCATGACAAGATTTTTATTTTCAAAATACATTGACTTTCAGGATAGAAATCACAAATCAAATAATACACTTATTATTCCGGATAAAGTGTTCAGTATTGATAACTTTAGAATTCTATTGTTTTGACACTGAGAAAAGTCAAGCCGCTACGTGCAATAACCCAGCATTTTATGTACGTTGAGTAATTGATTTTTCTAACATTTTATGGGGATAGCAAGGCTTAGATCCGATCATACGGATTGGGTCCTGATCATGTCACTGATCTGGTAATCCAGCAGATAATCCGGATCTTTTGAAATGGCATTCGGAAGTCTAAGCGAACTAGCGGGTAGGTCGTGTCATGCTCAGATGATGTGCAGCACGTATTCACATCGCGGCCTGAAAGGAGCTGTAGTCACATCACGTTCATTTGAATTCTGAAGGCATTGGCAAATTGTCTGTGAATCAGTATTGAAGCCTGTTGTAGACAGGATTTGCGATTTTGCAGATCCTTGAAAAGATCAGATAATGAGCGGATTTCATGATAGAGGCTCAGTAGCTATTCCATGATCAATGGATTTCATAGGCTTATTACGCATGCAAGTTCGTGACTATGTTTGTATCGGGAAAGTCCTAAAAATCATTTTCACAAATTATTTGATGTAATTAAGATTTGGCAGATCTGTCGCTAACGAAGTTTTTTTGTCCGTTTCGACAATGTAGCGCTTAAAAAGGCATAAGTTTTCCGCCTTTTGTCTGCCACTGGCTGAATATTAAGAGAAACTGGTTTATTGGGTTTATCATTCAATCCTCCGAGAATGAGTTGCATTCCACCACAAGACTTGCGAGATAAAGCAGGTCGACGAGAACATTTTCGTCAAATAAATTTTATTTAATTGTTGATATCAAAGAGAAATTGATTTAATCTCACATATCACACCAATAGCATGCAGCTACACTTATGCAGTCAGGCTAAGTGTATATTTTTGATTTGATATTAATAGCGGATCATTTTAATGTTCCCTTGCTTGACAGATACCTGTATCAGCGAACTTCTTCACATCACGAACATTTGCGACAATAAAAAAATGAGAGTCAAATATTGAATAATTACTCGAGCAGACCCTGATCCGATTCGGTTGATCCTGTTAGTAATACTGCTTATGAGTATGATTTTACATTTTGAAAGGGAAAAGTATTGAAAAATTGTAAATAAATAAATATAATACACATCTTCTGGCTAAGTCTTGGTGTCCAATTTCATCTTGCATAGATTGAACTTAGTTAAGCACGCTTAACTTAATAGTGGTGAAGTTGTCTGCATAACCTACATAAATTGGGCCCATCCAAGCACGAAGTTGTTGTTCATCCCTTATAAAATTATTTTTGTCGAGTCACATTGGGCGACGTTCACTCATTTGCTTTTTTGTCCTCTTTCTAGAGTGTCTATAAAACTCTACCAGGGACGCCTATTTCACGATTAGAACTTGGAGGTCAGCTCGGACAAACACGAGAGAAGATCTTCGTAGCCGCAGGAACTGATGTCCGCGGATATACGAAAAAAGGAAAGCAATTTCTCCAATTTGATACTAATATCACGGAGCAGCTGAAAGCACTGTGAGTAACTTAGTATGTTTCTTTAGTATTAGTAGTATCTTAGTTTTAGTATATCTTTTTTCGGACTCACACGATCACTATACAAAGTCACTGATTACATAATCGCTTTTGTTTAGGCGGTATCTACGACGGGATTGATCATGGGGGGAGACGGTTTCAAAATCTCGAAAAAGGGGATTACGTATTTCTTGAGCGACTCCTTAGAATATCAAGTTACGAGTAATAAAAATATTAGTTCATAATCATAGCTTGTCTACCGATGACTTAGACAGCGTTAACATGGCCAGACTTTTTTGTAATTGTAAAAGCTTTGGTCTGAATGCTCCTTCTGTCTACTTCCAATGACATTCTCGGAGTGAATCTCCCAGAGATATCCCGACGGATCGCATTTTCAGAATTGCTGTTCGGAGTAAGAACATTTTGATTTGAGCTCATGTCACCTTGCATAGCCGATTTTCTACACTCGACCATACGACCAGCATATCACTGAGTAATATTCCTAGCCACTGTGCAAGAACAAGCAAGAATCAAGGAAACTCAGCCACTGTTGACGAGACACAAGTTAACAAATTTCAAATGTATTCGGTAGTGTCGATGTTTTCACTGGACAGCCATTAAGACGATTTAAACGATGGAAATGGACCATTAACAAATGACCACACATTTGATAGCCCTGCAGGGGAACTGATTTTTCGCTTTTTAAATCCCTACTTCAGTTGTATTTTCCTTGTTTTTGATGAATAACATGCTAATTTATTATTCACGATTTCAACAGGTTGATGCGCTTGTTTGATCCTTGATCATATCACTCATCCATTTACATTCGTGTTAGCCTATTTGATTTTGTTAGTTTGTGAATATACGAAAATTCAACCTTAAATACTTCATAGGCTACGAATGAATCGTAATAGGGTTCTGAAGGCACTCGATCAACTCGAAGCTCGAGTGCTCGCTGTTGGAGTCGAAGAGTCGAGCTCTACTTCAGTTGTATTTTCCTTGTTTTTGATGAATAACATGCTAATTTATTATTCACGATTTCAACAGGTTGATGCGCTTGTTTGATCCTTGATCATATCACTCATCCATTTACATTCGTGTTAGCCTATTTGATTTTGTTAGTTTGTGAATATACGAAAATTCAACCTTAAATACTTCATAGGCTACGAATGAATCGTAATAGGGTTCTGAAGGCACTCGATCAACTCGAAGCTCGAGTGCTCGCTGTTGGAGTCGAAGAGTCGAGCTGTTTGAGTTTTTTCCGAGACGTAAATTGAATTTGATTTGTTTGCTAAGTTTGTAATAGTAGCCGCCTTTGGAATAGTTCGAAGAGGTCTTTCAAACGTGCGGATCTATAGACACTTAGACAATGCTCATTCAATGAAAAAGTCATCCGTTATTGCTTATTTTTGATTATGTGGAGAGGAGGATAGCCTTTTTTTAAGGTCAGCTACTTTATTTTGGTAGCTCCTCTCGCTCTTATTGAATTTGGAGTTTTCCAAAATAAAGCAGCTGACCACCAAAAAAGGCTATCCTCCTCTCCACAGCATCAAAAAGCATACAATCCTACTCTATGATGTAAGCCTACTCTAACCTGAAACGGTGGCGACTCTCCTGTTCCACATCGAACCGTTCAGTGTCTTGCATTGCATAGACTCTTGCCCACGCGAACCAGCTTCTCTATCACACCTCTCTGCCATAGACACCAGCATGCGTGCTCCCATGGTACTCGGTCATATGCCTTCTGTAGATCAACGAAGGTCATGTACAAAGCTTCATTTTATAGTTTTCTCTTGTATCTGACGTGCAATTACATGTAACAAGGGGTTCACTGCTCCCCTTCCATGCTGGAACCGACATTGCATTGCGTAGCCTCCTGTCCATATTATCTCAAAGGCTTCCTGTCCATGTTTCAAAACCTCAGTGCCTCTACAATTTCCGCATTCCGCGGCGCTTCCTCTGTTTTTGAAACCGATGACCATGACACAACTTTCCCAGTCTTTGAGTATGATTTCATTATGCCATACCTTATTTCATCACTTCCGTCAACCAATCGATGCCCTTGTGTCCTGGTGCCACAAGCACTTCACTAGCTAGTTCTGTGTGACATGCAGTCCTGCCTTTCTTCATATGCCTGACCACTACGCCCACTTATTTTCTCTTTTGATTTCTCCCTGCATGCTTCTTGTAGATCCTCTCTTTCATCTTCAGTATTCAGTAATTCTTCAAAGTATTCACCCCACCACAACCAGTTGCCATCCTTGTCTTAGATAGCTGCCATGTCTCCAGTGTCCCTTTTATCGTGGATTCTGGCTTTTGCAATCCTGAATATTGTCTCCTCTCCCTCTCTTGTTTCCGGTTCCTGATACGACCCCTGGATGCCTCTGTTATAGCTCTGACAACTGCCCCCTTTGCATGATGCTTCTTTAAATTGCAACATGTTTTAGGACACGAACTTCCTTTCAGTTCTTAGAAGTTTTTTCTTCTGAATTGCCTTTTGAACTTCATCTGTCCACCACCATTCTGCTCTGTTCTTGCTTCTTCTGCATGCCTTCATTGTATCTTCCATCACAATCTCCTTCGTCTGATTCCGCGACTCTTCAGCTGCTGCTGTTGGGTGTCGGTTGTTTTTCTTTCTTTGTACCTCATCCCTGAATTTTGATTGTGTCACCTTAACTTCTATAATCAAACTTTGCCTTTCCTAATCGTTTTTTCTTCCTTAGAATTTTGGGTCTCCTTTCGGCAGGCTCCTCTCATTACCATGTAATAAATTTGACTCGATTATTTCCGCTGCTATGAGTTACCAAGTGCTCCACTATTCCACAAGGACTAAACATAGACAAAGTGAATTATTTTGTTTGTAAAGGAGTACGTTTTTGATAAGCCTACTTGCTGGGTATGATAGGACTGAATATTCTGTCGGTTTTGGTGAAATGACATCGCTCAAAAGCTCGTCTGAAAATGTAGTCGCTTAGTTTTCTGTCGAATGGTTTTTAGTCAATGAACACGGTCAATACCTAACAAGTTTCACTACCGATAAATAACATTCACAAAAATGCCTAGCATTCAACTGGGCCTATTAGTCGTGTCTACTTTTCCAAGAAATGCATTACTCGTTGTTTTGCTTTTTGTCAATAACATAATATACGGTAAATTAAACCATAAGTGCCCAATTTAGTTTTGCTTAATATTATTTTCATTGGGTTATTGGAGGATAATAAGCTTGAATTTGACGTGCTTCTGATTTTTGAAAATTGCCTTTCAAAAAGGGAATAGACGTGTACGACGACATGCATTATGGCATATGATTTGACCTTATCATAATACATGACGTAGCCTAGAGAATTGGCCATTGTCAGTAGATAATTATGGTTATTTATAAATTATGATTCGGCCTAGGAGCCATTCTTCCACAAAATTAGAAACAAGAAAGTAGGATTTAAAAAATTTGCAAATTATTTTTCATTAATGTTATTGTACTCGTGCTATATTATTAATGTAATATTATTATTTACCAATAATCAAAAAGTATTTAAATGGCTGTACTGATATTTTTTAACAAGAATTAACTGAGTGACAAACTTGTTAGAAAAATTTGAGATCAGTAGGTCATTCAATTGAATATTACAGACCTGCTTGTTTGTTTTCAAGAGAAACGGTGTACAGTAGACTATCATTTTGCTGAATACTTATGTGTTCAATATCATTAATATTAGTTATGTAAACCTAGACTTTCCACATTCATGGGCCAAAATTTGACAAATTGGTTTCAGCCGTTTCGGTACTTGCACGTTTCTCTACAGTTCGAGCCTAAGCTCTTTATCAATACTGCGCCGGCGGATTAATATCTACAAGTGTAGTGAGATGCTGCTGTGACACAACGGTTAAGTGCTTTTGTTCTTATGGTCGAGCCACGAGTGATATTGGAAGTTGGTAGTAAGGGCATCCAGACAAGCAGTATCTCTCCATCTAAAAGCTGACTATGTCAGCACCGTCCAAGCCACCGCAGGTGCAGTAGTGACATTAAAGCTAACGTATGATAAAGTACGCATCTAGCTCAAAGCCACTATATTGGGAGCTCAACAGATAGAAGAATCAGACGATGCACGTGTTCTGCGATCGGAAGATTGAAACAGCAAACAGCATTATTCATAACTATACTATAAGTATGATGGCTTCTCTTGACTTGACTGACGACCGACTATAGACTCCAGTAAAGCAAAAGTTTGATAGGTAGGGCCCTGTCGTGACTTTCAGCGTACAGTCTGACTCGGCTGACTGACTCGACGCTCAAGGCCTAAAAATGTAATGAAATAAGTTTCGATAATCATCTGACGACTTAAAGTCAGTCATAGATCTTCAGTTTCCACAAAGTTGATCGATGGAAATGAGAAGAGACTGAATCAATCAATTCTTGTGTAAAATTATTATCAATTTTTTCCTCGATGATTCCCAAATTGAATAAAGTATTTATAGGCTGTGTACAATTACATGTATTCGTCTTTCTTTAGATGTCGAACACAACACTAGAATTTGTTGTTGACTAATAGGCTGTCGATCATCTGATGAATCCTGAAAGGTGGATGCAAAGTATATTGCAAATTGAAATGGTTAATGATTGTTTAAAGTCACTACTCCCCATACTGGGGGCTTGGATGGTGCTGACATAGTCAGACTTTGACTGTGATCGTTTAGTCCGGATGCCCTTCCTCGGCTTCCTGACGACTTCCAATGACACTGGGCCTCAATCTCTGGAGAAGCACTTGACCACTGTGCCACGGAGACCACTCAGTGGTTTATTACAAATTATATCAAATTTTTGACACAAGGAAGATGAAGATATAATGATTTCACATTGAAAATGTCAATCAGTTTTGCAAACATTTTCTTTCCAGTTTTACAAAACCAGCAACGAAATTTCAAGCATATTGATACAGATATTTGCTAGGTATTTGCACAACCCTAATAAAAATTATCTTTTTTTTGCGATTATGATTTGCATTACAAATGTAAAAGTCTTGTGAATGAATGAATTTTTATCGATGACTGAAACTGATTGACTTGCTTTTGCGATATTATTGGTTGCTATAAACAGGAAGTGATAGAAGCGATCGTTTTCATTGGAAGCAAGCGCCCGACAGTCGCTTCCGTTTTCGAAAGTATCAGGACACTAATGACTGACATGATAGTAGTTCGCGTGTCAGGGCAAGGCGAGGCACTTCTGAGTTTTGACCTGAAGTCTTGACATGAGTTAAGTAATAGTTGTCATATTTAGTGCTTACCCTATTACACCTAATTACAAATTGGCACCTGTATTACTAAATGTAGTTACTTTTAATTTTCTCATTATGATGAAAACAAAGGTGTATTATTTCAGAATACTGGCATTCGAAATTAGAAAACCTCAGTATCATCTTATTAATGACAACTCTACACAATGCGGATTGGTGTGTATTGAGGCAATTTCATTGTAGCATTCTCAAACACTCTCTTGGTGGTTTAGAATTTTTTTTGCTACACAGTTGTTGAGAAAATGTTACGTTTTTATTTCACATTTTCCAAAGGTCAAAATTTTCAGTAAATTTGAAAAATATTTGACTTTTTGGCAAGTCAAAAGAACGCATACAAGTCAGCTGGTGTTTACGACAAAAGGTTCGTGGAGACTCCGAAGTGTTAACGTCAGAACCTATAGCAAAAAAGTGGAAAATGAAGAAAAGAGCCTCGGGACAGGGAACAGGGCTTAGCCCATGTCCCGTCTCCAATAATTGGAAACGAAAGTGGAAGCGGTTGAGTTGAAGTGGAAGCGAATAAAAATATATCGCTTCCGCAGCCCTGGTTATGAAAAGAAATACTATTCTGACTGAATGAGCTTTTGAATATTACGAATCATTTAAGATTGCAATGTTGTCGTGCCGTTTTGATTATCATATTTCACAATTCAATGAACGTATTTATTTTTCAGTCATATCGAGGGCTCACATCTGTTTGTCGCTGGCAACTATATCTATCAGCATTATCAAGATTTGCGCGATACTGACTACTTGCTTTGCGCTGACCTCATCAATGATCTCATTTGTCTTCCTATGGAGAAAGTGGAAGAAGCCACTCCTGTGCTTGCCTGTCAGGATCGTGTTCTTCGAGTTCTCAAGGTCAGTCATCGCAGTGTGCAGCTGATGGTTTCAAATTGGTTCAAAATGCATGCAAAGAATGTGTAATGAATATGTTCAATGTGCATCGATGATAGCGTTGATATGCCATCCCTCTCTTCCGTTTTCTGAGAAGATATTTATGGCTTAAAAGAAATTGCAAAAAATTTTGCTTTATTGTCTCAAGTTAGCTCAAACTTATTATCATAATCATTATAATTTATTTCTATATTTCATTGCAACACCCCTTGAAAGATATATACATACTAGCATAAGACACCAGAGTTTTAAAATTTGCCAGTGTTTTCTTTTAAACAACTATTCCCTACGCAGTTTTACAGAAAAGTAGAGCCTTGAGGCAGTCTCGCATCGATGAATAAACTTTAATTGCTACAATGAATGACAGCACGCATTTTGTCAGCCAGTTAAAGTCAAGTGATAGCCTTGGAATCATAATCTGAAATGTAAACGTGCGGAATTAACATTTTGTAAGATCATTGAGGTCAAGGCCTGTTTTGCAAAATTAAACCCGGAAAATTTGTAATTAACTTCCTTCAGTCTTAGATTAACTTTCAATAGAGATCTGAAAATATCTTGTGTACTCCTGCTACTGAGAAATCAAAAATCAGTAGCGACATAATAAAGAATTTACAATGTATTTTTACTGAATTAAGTTAACTCAAATTGCCATGCAAGGGCGGCTAGCAGGACTCGAACCCACTATCTATCCATGCTATTTAGACCTGAAAAACATCAAACGAAAAATGAACAGTGAGACATCACTGCGTGACGTCTCATTAAAAAAACTTAAATGAGCGCAGGTAACCCAAAAAACCCAGCAAACTCCCCCAGGTAACCATAAAAACCTAAACAAAACGGTTAATTATGGTAAGAAAAACCTAGAAACCAAAAAAACTTCTGTTTTTAGGCCTAGGAGGCCTGTGAGCGAGTCAAGAAATTTGACGAATAAGTTTCCGGTGTAAATGTCGTAAACAAACTGTTATGCATGTGACTGAAGATTTGTATCAACATGCTTGGTTCATGACAATCAAATGAATTACTACTTCAGGGCTCTGATCTTCACTACGAAGTGGAAGTTCCCGGACCTCCGACCACACTTGGCTTACTCGGCAACACTGGCGGTGACATGGGAGATGAGGTCTTGTACGGGACTGCTGATGGAAAAGTTGGCTTAGTCAATATCGGCGATGCAAAACCTACACATCGATGGGAACTGACCAACGAGAAGAGTCAAGGTGGAATTACCTGTATGGACAATTATGATATCACAGCTGATGGAGTTCCAGAGTTGATATTGGGAAGAAATGACGGAA
The DNA here is from genome assembly GCA_907163375.1 of Prostheceraeus crozeri. Taxonomy (NCBI): domain Eukaryota; kingdom Metazoa; phylum Platyhelminthes; order Polycladida; family Euryleptidae; genus Prostheceraeus; species Prostheceraeus crozeri. The sequence continues at coordinate 134,955 of CAJQUW010005326.1, forward strand.
CTGTGGACATCTATACGTTTGATGAGACTGATGAGCCGCAGCTGAAATTATCTGTGGTAAGAAGAGCTATCTTGATTTGTTTTCAAGAGTAAAATTCGAAAATAAATTTGATTTTCCGTTCTAGCAGATGACCATTGCACAGACAACTCCAGAGATCTAAGAGTCAGTGTCCAAAATGAAGAACCTCACCTTTGCCTTGAGTCTATGCCATAGCTCGACGAACTGCCGACTAATGTTTTTTTCATATACAGGAACATTTTTACTGAAGCGTGCTAATTTGCGAAGTCTCAACGAGGTTAAATGAGCATTATTATTTATCGGACTACCCAATTTCCCATCAGAACCGCTCTACGAAGCTTTTATTCTGCTCACCATTTATTTGTTCAGTTTCGATCTGTTGGCAGTCGTTATGCTGCATCCATTTCCATTTCTGGACAGACAAGTTGCTATTACCTGTACGGCTCCAACATGGATGCCTGGACACTATGGTACATCTCAATGTCCACGGCACTATCTAGGAGTTCTTGGATCAAAGGATTTTACTCGTTGTTCAGCTGCCTCTCCTGGCTTTCTTTCAATGATGCAAAGCTGCTGATGTGTGTGACTTGTCCATCTAGTCATTGAATTTATATTATTCACAAATATTTGTCGATGATTCATTTTAGATGCAATGCTATTTGGCAACATGAAGTTACTTCATCGAATTGACTTAATGAAGTAAATGGACCACCTCAATTATGTGTCAGCATTAATGCCATTATCATGTCATCTAACCACGTCGTACATCATTCGAGAGCTGATATTTTGAGCCTTTAAATAAGCTAATATACCAACGTATCGTGATAGTATATTCTGAACAGTTATCAAAATAGAATTTTGCTCCATCATAGGTTTATCGCAGTTCCTCATAGTTGTTTTTCATTAAAAGAAAATCATGGTTTTGATAGTGAAGCAGGCATTGGGAGAAGGGGTGTTTTCAGACATTCCTTTTACGCATTGTAAGTCACCTTTGGTCGAAAATAACCTTTCTCGTCATGCTTGATTCAGCGTCATTTTCAATTGTTTTGTCTAAAAACTGCGATTTCAAGATGGAGCGAAATTTATCTTCATCACTTTCCAGAATACACGATGACGGACATGTTGGTAAAAGAGCTTGCACTGGACATCTAGCTCCATGAAATCAGTGGGACAAAACCTACTTATATCATGATTCCAAAGCGATGCATAAAAAAATAAAAGTTCCTTGCTTATACTCGGAAGCACATTCGGCGACACGCTACTCTTCCATGTGGCCGAGTTCCATTTATCCCACTCTCATTCTTTCTCGCTGAATGTTCAGTAGGAATGCAGAGTGTATCTATTTTAAAGGTCTTAGGTTTGAGCCGACTGAGATTTGAACCTAGGTCTCCCGGACACAGAACTAACACTACCACAAGGCTACAGCGCCGGTAGAGCATTTCCTAGTTTTATGGATAAATGAATTCTACTAGTGGATTAAGCGCTCATAATCTACTGCAGACAAATAAGAGAATCCAGTTTTTTCGACTCGACTTCTTTCTAAAATTATAAGAGCGAGTATAGCAGTGAAGCACATTATCGATTTAGCTGCCGATAACCATAATTTTGAGGCTCTTTGACTTCCTGTATAGCACGGGAAGAATGCACTAATTACACAATTTACGCTTATAGGGTTTAGAGTTTCTATGATGTTGTTTCTAGATCACGACGAGGGCTGCTTTTGTTTCTCATGATTTGTGCGGATGTGTGTAAGAACGCAACTGGAATGTGCGTATTCACCTCACAATGCCACGTGATTTGCATCACGATAATTCCTAATAATATGACACTGATTTATTGATTCTGTCTCACATCTTCACGAGCATTAATGGAAAGGAATTTTCGGGCCCGGCTCGGCCAGTTTCTGTTCAAAAATACCAAGGCCGAGTTTGGATAGCTGGTCGGTCGCCCGGCCTACTTACATGTCTGTGTGGAGACTAAGTCATAGAATTTGTAATCCGCGTCTTTATCCCTCAAATATTTTCTTCTTGAAATTGTCAGCATTATTATGCATCCGAACAGCAATTTTATTGTTGAATAATCCTTTCTTTGTGACATTTTAGCCATGCACTGAAAGTATAACAAGTGTTCAAGGAGGAATCGTAGGAAATCCCAGTTACGATGAAATTGTTTGCTCCTCTTATGCTGGCTGGATCTTCGGTTTATCCACACAGCAGCAGGTGAAGGCTGTAGGATCTGCTACAGTCGATCCCAGCCAAGCTGCAAGACTGGCTCAACTGAAAGCAGAGATCGAGGAACTTCAGGGTAAAGTGATGAAGGAGAGGGAGAAGTACCACTCTTCCTCGTCATCATCCAAAGCCGTTTCTGCTGTTCCGCGGCTGCATGTGGAGGACAGATTCCAGTTGAACCCCGAGGAGGCGGCTTATGTCCTTTGTATTGAATGTCAAGCTCCTATCGACAATGTCTTAGCACAGGCTGATGTCCCTGTCGATCTCTTAGACGTGGATAAAAATTCAGCGGTGGTTTCCTACAGTCAATGCAACCCAGAGGTAAGATACTGTGTGGAAAGTTATTTGTTTAGTAGAATATTTTCATTTCCATTTTTCAGAAATATACCATTGTCTCTACATCATTACTCAATATCAAAACAGTATTTAAATCCTACTTTTCTGAAAATTTTTTGCTTGAACATGCCAACTATCCATGTTCCTTGTCATGTTTAATGCTACAATGAACATGTGATGGAATGTCGTTATGAGAACAATTTAACTAATTGATGACACTTTTCCTCACAAAAATCATTTCTCTTTCAAAGTCCTATTTTCATGGATTAGATAGATTTTGATATCATGCAGCGCCATCGCAACGGCTCAGATTTCCGAAAAGAATATTTTTATGAACTGGACATTGCAAATCTTTTTTCTTATTATAATATTCTGAAATACTTCTCGACAAGTTTGTAGGAAATGATCGATAAGTATATAGGTGCTTGGCCTTGTCAATATGAAGGGTAGACAATAAGACATAATGACAACTAACCAATATCTCAGAGCCATGGCGAACCAATCATCTTGCTTTCATATCGCGTTAATAGCTCAGCTAGTAGAGCGATGGCCTAGATTGCGAGAGGTTGGTAGTTGGTTCTGTCAAGACGCGAAATCATTTTCCGTCTTGAATTAATGATGTATCTCATCATTCACTTTTGAGTGGTTTTATAATGATTGTGAAGAATATGGTCGAAAGAAAACAGGTCAAAATTTCTGCTTGTGTTTGTCTTTGAATATATACATAATTATTGTCTCAGTTTGCATTGATCTGGAGCAGAAATTCATACAAATTATAAAGTAATATTTTGGGTGGTTTCTAGAGCAGCATCGTTCCAAATTTTCTAGAGTACCAAAATTGTGAGTGTTTTTGGATTACATTCTTAATTTTAGTAAATGTTTTGATTGTGATAAAACAGAGTGCGTTCTATAATTAATTTTAATGGTCGGATATTAGTTTTCGACATAATTCGGCGAAGTCATAGCTGGTTTAGAGTATTGGTTAGTTCTCAATTAATAATTTCCTGTCTGAAGTTGTTGCAATCATCCGCACAAATTAATTTGCTAAAATTCTAACACAAATAATTCGTCAATTGGGAGTTACCTATTTCAAAATATCAGTAGTACCGTGTAATCATTAATATTGTATTCGGAATTATTCATTGTAAATTATCTAATTTTGTCTACGCAGTATCTTCTTTCTTTACGTCTATGTAGTGCGGTGTGCTTGTAAATTTATCCAAATTTCAACATTTTGTGTTTAGCTGTTGAGTATGTCAGTGAAAACTCGCCCGATAAAATCTACCCATTAGATTTTGCAGATATGTGTACGTTTTTTGAGTATAAGTGATTCATTTTTTGATTTCATTCCGTAAGGCTTAGAAATAAGTTATTAGTGCTTTAAACAGCTATCTATGTATTTTGAATATTGTATAACTTAGTAAATGCGATGATTTAGAAAATACAATTCTGATGATGGCCACTTCAGTTATTATTTCCATGGATTACAGGCATCAGCGGTTGGAAAACACTTTAATGCATAACAACATTACATTTCTGAATTCTCCATGGTCATTGATATATAGAGCTCCTGAGATCAATGAGCATTCTTCTAAATGATTTCTTGGTTCCTTTCCAAGTCCAGAAACCATTGATTCATTAGATGCATTCTGCTCTCAACTCTTTAATACTGAAATTATATCGAATGTTTTAATGAAAGCTGAATTGGTTGATGAATGTGAAGAAAGTTTTTCAAAGCTGTGCTAAACAAGCCAGCGAATTTGAGGTATTCTTCTTCTTTGAATTTTTGGGGAATCTTGTAAAATTTTCCTGGAGTTTAGATATCCTCATTCAAGCGATCGAAAACTTTTTGTTGGAGATGTTATTTCTTTCTACTCGGCGGCGGCCAATTATTTGACCAATTATTGAAATGATTAATAACTAATCCAAATTCAAACGACTTCTTTCATCATTGCGATAATTGGAATGAACTGAATTCTTCAAACGACTAAATTTTTATACAAAGATAATAAAGGATGTTAAAGTTATTTTCGCATATTTTCATGATGTATGGATAGTATTTATTCGTCTCGCCTGAGTTGAAGAGCTCTCAGAGTGGGAACTGGGCCAGAATTTTCAGCTTGGAAAAGAAAATACCCAGCTAGCAGAAAATACTATACTAGCTTGGAAAGAAATACCCAGATTTCTTGGTCATTCTTCAACCGAGCTCGACCCGTGAGTTTCAGTTATCAGGCATAGGCGTTGCCCAGGTCCGTCTTATTTCAAACTAGTGACCATTTGGATATACTGGCAAATTGTTCTTGCATAATCAATTATCATATTTCAATATCTATTCAAGATATTTTCTCGTTCAGAATAATGGCATATGAGCATTCATGAGCTGATGCACATAGTCAGCAAACAAAGTCATTTTTTATGAGTATAGAAGACCTACTTAGATGTGTCATCATAATGACTTCATTGCTCTTCAAACAAGACACAGAAGTGGTGAGTATACAAGAAAAAGAGTGACAGAAAAAATATAAGCATGCGAACTCAGCTAACTTCATGAATGATGATTTGAAACGTTGGGTCAGAATTTTGATTTTCCAATGAGATGTGCCATAGCGAGGTGAGTAGCATCTCGAAGAAATTTTATCATAGATTATTTGAAGTGGATGTTGAGGGTGTAATGCCATTTTGGCTAGACGATGGACCATAAAACCGCAATGTTCAAAGTTGAGTTAATATTCGCAAATATGCTAACGCATGGCGCGTGTGCTTTTTAAACCGTAGTTATGACTCGCGCCCGCAGAGGAAATTCCCATGTTGTCGATATCTTCTCCCGCCAATAAAATACTGTACTTCGAAAATCATACATCGCTGAGCTCGCTTTTCAGATGACTTGTTCTGAACGTGTCAGTCTTTAAATCCATTAATAGAATAATGATAAGGGAATGGATTATGCGTATTCATCGGGGAAGCTCATATCCCAATCATTAAAGTCTAATAAATCATTAGTGTTCGCCATGATAGATATGCTTGTAAATCTAACAAATCAAAATCGATTGTGCGTCAACTCAATGTATGCAATGTTTGTTGACTACTTATAATCGATCCAATTCTTTTGTTCACCAATATGCTTATTTCGACAGATAGCACAAGTACAGATGGTCTATTCATCACGAAGATCAATCAGACTCAAATCTTTCTGTTCCGAATGAATGGCAGCGATGTCTAATTGATCTCGAATGTCAACATCGACAGACGTTATCTCATTTTTTCGAAAATATTTGATCAATCGATATTTAGCACAACACTTGCCAAATTTGTCAAATGTCAACCAGTGCTTTTGAATAGCGCATTTTTAGTGCAGAATAACAGCCAATGACACGCAAGGTTCGGAAAGACTAATATTAGTGTTAGCCTTGTCATTATTGATTCGAATCAATTGAAAATGCGCTAACATTTATCTTCGTAAATTTCAAGTCAACAGATTAGAAACTCGACTTTTCCATCTGCAAAATGACAATCGGTATCCTGTTTCACTCAATTAGTCCTCTGTTTGCATTACATGACATGGTAGATGCAGTAGATCTGTTTGTTTAGATAACTTAACTCATCACACATTCTAATGATTCTTTGAAGATGGAATGGTATTTAGAGCTGAAGTTTCAAGTCATGTACGTGCGCATAAACCTATCATATCGGCGGCTCTGAGGCGCATGGAGATATCAGAGGGGATGATTCGATCTTCCCCCACCTTAATTTCAGAAATAGTGCATGAGATAGACGAAAGTCATTGTTGATAGACCGGCCTATATAATGGGCTGTCCAATAGTTGTGTGTGCTCTAAGCGAGTTTTTTGTTTTTTAGAATTTTACTGAAATTTGATTATGAATCCCATAATTCATCTGCATTTGCGATGCTAAAACGGTTTTGTTATTTGATTATTATTTTCGAAAATTTAAATTTTCGACGAAATTGAATACAAGTCAAATATAGCCTACATGTTGCAGTCTCGTGTATGAATAGCAGAAAATGTCTAAGAAACATGAATCGGCCCTTTCTTTAGAATAATGTTTAAGCAGGCCTTTCTTCAATCTGTCCGTGGCATAATATATGACACATGGTTTACAAAATTATGTTTTGTGAACTCATCTTGAAGATGAAAAGCATTCATTGTCAGCTTCATGCAGGAAGTTTAGAAAAGGTGCTAATATTGAGATATTGGAAAGAGGTATTTTCAAAGCAAGTTGCGGATGTGGCGTTTGACGGTGCGAAATAGAAGCGCATTTTGACGAAATCATGAAAATACATTAACACTATGGATATTCTTGATATCGGATCAAGTGGCGGCAATTCAGGTATATTCTCATTTTCATGTGGATGCAGCTCATTATTTGATGATTTTATTTTCATTGAACCTTCATGTTCTCTACATTCATCCGTTACCAGTACTTACTAGCCACACACTATCATTAGGCCGCTTCTGGTTATAGAAATGACCATAATAATGTTTTCTTGTATTTTAGGAAGGAAATTATTTGCTGGCCACATATCGCTGTCAAGCCAATACGACGAGACTTGAGTTGAAGATCAGAAGCATCGAAGGTCAGTACGGAAGCATCAATGTGTATGTCACACCCAGACTGCAGCCAAAAGTGTGTCAAGTGAAAGTCTTTCCAGTGAAACCACTGTCCCTTCATCGGCGTACGCATGACTTCGATGAAACGCGGTAAGAATAATGAAGCAAGCACATCAGAAACAAGAGTGTGATTCGCAAGCTTACAGAAAAATAAAGAATGGAATAAACGTTCTTCGAACTATCGATTATTGTTAAGATATTGTCTGCAATAAACCGAAACAGCATTGATTAACCCGGTGACATTTCGGGTACTGACAGATTCGGAATTTGTTGCAGCTACAATGCAGTGATATTCGAATTATAGAACCTCTAGTTGCCTCGTGACTTTTGTTACAAAGGATTATGAACACCATAGAAATAAACTGTTTATCTGAAGTTCGCTAGAATAAAAATTGACTCAAGGTCGCGGCACATCCGAGGGAACTAAGTTGGGGCATGCAGAACCAATTAAAAGCTTCAATTTACTCATGTGACTAATTCTAACCCAATGATGCAGACGTTGGCAGGTGCATCTAAGTGAAAATGCGTGCGATTTATGTGCCGTTATTGTGCATTGCATGAAGCTTAATTTCCATTCTAGAGGTTTTATTGTTATCAATTTCTATGATGAACACAGATAGATTCATTTGCGTGTGGATTAGTCTAGAGCGGACACAATCCTATCCCAACCATTGTGCAATGATAGCAAGCGATAGAAATTGACATAGATTTTCGTCTCTCTTTGGCTTGTGTGATTGGCCAAGTGCGCGCGTTGAAGAAGTAGCACACATCAGCGAACACACGAAAATTAGCGGTCAGATTACAGGCAGGCTTGTCAAGCGAAAAGTACCTATCTGTGACCTAATTTTTCTCCGTGATATATTCGTCAAATGGAGATATTATTCACACCGTTCGAGTCTTCACGATCTAAATTTACTGACTATATACAGTGGCGGAAAAAGTCGGAAGCCAGTGAATTTTCGTAACTAAAATTTTGTTTTCTTATCTTTATTTTGGTACTATTTTCATATTTATCTATATATTTATGTATCATCCGTTGTCAATGGATTAAAAGCAAGTGCTATTGAACAACATATCATCTTATATTTCATAAAATACAAAAGAATCGTTCGGAGAATGTAGTCAGTACTTGGTTGGACCACCCTTGGCTTCAATAACAGCCTGACAACGACGCCTCATGGACTGGACCAAGGTGCTACAGCGATCGACCGTGATATTGCTCCATGCTTCACTCACCACCCGAAACAGTTCTTCTTTGTTAGAGGGGCGCTGACTTTTGACCGGAGAGTCCACCACTTGCCAAAGATGCTCAATCGGGTTGAGGTCCGGTCTGAAGCCTTCCTTAATTTTGACTGAGTTTCAGTGATTGATGCGCTCTGATTGCTATGGTTTTGATTCTGCGGCTGTCAGTGTAAGTAAATTCAATCTTGAATGTGCATAGACATCCTACTAAATGAATGAGCTAAGAAATTTGCACAATGATTGTGATAGACATTCAAATTTTTGAATTCAAACGATTCTATTGTTAGTAAGAAATTAACCTCATTTTCATCATCATGAGTGCCGAGTTGACAGCGGAACAGCGCGCTGTCATCGTTGACCGCATCAATTCGGGACAGTCGCAACGACAAGTGGCTGCAGCTCTTGGGGTCAGTCGAGGAGCAGTGGAGAAGGCTATCTCAATCTATCGCACCACCGGCGATTACAAGTCACGTCCTCGGAGTGGCAGACCTCGAGCAACTACTGACCGAGATGACCGAGTGCTTGTTCGGATGAGTCTGAACGTCGGGCGGTTAACGGCTCCCGATATTCGGAAATCTTTGTCCAGCGATTACGGCGTAGATATCACCACGCGCACTGTCCAGAATCGACTAATGGAAGGCGGTCTGTATGGGCGAGTTGATCGCCAAAAGCCCCTAATCTCCGACAAGAACCATACTGCCCTACTGACCTGGGCCAGAGAGCATCTTAGCTGGAGCGACCAACAATGGGAGCGAGTTTTGTGGTCGGACGAATCCAAGTTCAACCTGTTTGGCAATGATGGACAAGTCATTGTTCGTCTTCGCGCTGGTGAAGAAATGAACCCTGCCTGTCTCGTGCAGACCGTGAAGCACGGAGGTGGCAGCATCATGGTATGGGCTAACATGTCGGCACTCGGACCAGGCCCTATCCGGCTGGTGGACGGCGTAATGGACCAATACCAATATCGAAATATACTGGAAGAGACCATGCTACCATGTTTGCAACATGGTGCAGCAAACCATGTTTGCCAATGACCAATGGATCTTTCCGCATGACAATGATCCAAAACACACGGTCAGGTCAGTCAGGCAATGGATCAATGACCAGAGTTTTCAGTGTCTTCGGTGTCCGGCCCAGTCACCGGACCTCAACCCGATTGAGCATCTTTGGCAAGTGGTGGACTCTCCGGTCAAAAGTCAGCGCCCCTCTAACAAAGAAGAACTGTTTCGGGTGGTGAGTGAAGCATGGAGCAATATCACGGTCGATCGCTGTAGCACCTTGGTCCAGTGCATGAGGCGTCGTTGTCAGGCTGTTATTGAAGCCAAGGGTGGTCCAACCAAGTACTGACTACATTCTCCGAACGATTCTTTTGTATTTTATGAAATATAAGATGATATGTTGTTCAATAGCACTTGCTTTTAATCCATTGACAACGGATGATACATAAATATATAGATAAATATGAAAATAGTACCAAAATAAAGATAAGAAAACAAAATTTTAGTTACGAAAATTCACTGGCTTCCGACTTTTTCCGCCACTGTACGTTTAATTTGCTGTCAATGTTCTAGTTCGTCAGAATTCAGGCACGTTCGATGAAAAATTTGTCATAACATCGACATCGTAATAGTCAATATGTCATCGAATTGTCAGAAAATGATGTTAAGTATCAACCTGTCACATATCCTCTCTAATTGACTATCTTTATGAAGTCAGCTTGTATTGAGATAAATAGATTTGTGTAGCTGCTTCGATTGATGTGCTCTGTCTACATCTTTGGTACAATATCAGAATAGGTTGCACCAGCAAATGTTTCAAATCAACTTTTATCTTCAGAATTTAAAATAGACCCGTTCGGCCGTAATTACAGATTGTTTCATAAAGAAATGAAATGGTTATACGTAAATGACGTACAGAAAGTCGTTTCTAAATTCAACAAAATTTACATGTTCAGAAAGCTCATGTTCTGAAATTACTCCTGTGAAAGTTTCATGACTATAATCTAAATATAGCAGCCAGTAGACTAAATAATGTTTCAATCTTTACAATTTGTTTGGAATTCAATCCTCATTTTCATCACTAACCAGAAAGCGTGACTCTCACGCATGCGTAACTGACAGGTCACACATTTTCTCACACGGATGGATTTCTTTACTATGCAGCTGTTGATCGGTGTCTGTGCACTCTCTAGATAAAACCCATAGACAGAGCAATTCATCTCTGATTGAAAATCAATATTCAACCTTACTCAATTCTAGCGGATCACTCAAACATGGCTGATTCTATTCGCTGGGATGTCCGCATAATATGGTAGAATTAAGTTTGGTTGATTCACTTGATTGAGTAGCTTTCTACATTTAATGACTTTTTTCCTTATTTTTCGTGTTGCATCGTTTTGTCGTGTGTGTCACGTGTTTCTCAGATGCAGAGATCTGGTTTAGCATAAAAATATCGCAATACCGTTTCATTTGACCTGTTGAAGTTTTTTGAGAAAGAGACAAGACCCGATGCACCGACGAAGAGTTTTACTCTTATGAATTCATGGAGCTAACAAGTCATGCATTTCAGAATATCAAAAGATATTTATAATTTATAAATTTGGAATACGGAATTTATTGCTGGTGATGCAATTATGCTGAGACAGGATTACTGTTTAGGTAATTATACATCTTTTACTCAATTTTCGATGTGTTCGATAAATATTGATGGTAAAATACACCGTTTTGGCATAAAATCAACACTATAGGTTGCCAGTCCCAGTGAACTGGAGCAAAATACATTTATTAACCCAAATTACTCGGTGACTCGTCCATCTCTACTCAAAAATTGGATCAGCAAGTAATCACCTTGTTATTGAGTACTATGCTCGGAACTTAATTGAGAAGCTCCTGATGTTTTGAGTACAGGCTAATAAGATTTTTCTTGATCACTAGATTGGAATTAATTTCGTTAATTATAGATGCCTGCTGCTGAAATGATATTTTATTTGCATCTGAGTTCTTGACTCTCTAAGATAGGATATACTTGACTGATGAAGCTAGCAGAGACGTTTGTAGTTCCCGTAGTGAATTCAATTAACTATTGTAATCATCTCATGAAGTACTTTGAGTGTTTTCATACAGTTGTTCACATTTTGAGATTTTTGGCATAAAAGTAGTGGAATAAAGTTATCAAGTAATTCACCACAATTCGCCATAGACGTCTCTCACGTTTTATTTATTTCATTACAGCTTGCATTTTGTCGGAGAGAGATAATTTTTCTGATAAATGCGTTCTGACTACATACTAAATTTTCGATTTCATACAAAAAGCCTGTTAGAAATCAGTTAAGAATTAATTTCGAAAAACTGCAATTTTGTTCTGCGTGGCACAATTGAAATTTTCAATATTCATAATTTTGACAGTCAGTGAGTGAGTGAGTGAGTGATAGTCAGTGAGTGATATTCAGCTTGAATTTATTTATTTTCAGACCACTTAATCAGCTGACATTGACTGGCGCCTTTTCACAAGCGGAGATGCACGCGTGGGTGGCGTTCTGTTTACCTGAAACGCCGGAACGTGTCCCCAACGAGGATCAAGTCCGCTTGACCTTCGATTCCACCTTTCTGGGAACTCAGTTGGAATGCCTGTACCGGAAGGGCGAAGCAAAGTTCCGATCTGACAATCTCTCCACCATCTCCATCCTCAAAGACGTATTGACTAAGGAAGCAACTAAGCGTAAAATCGTGCTCAACATTAGCTTCGACATCAATGATGCCAGCGTGGCTCATACACTGCGTCTCATCCATCCCAAAATGGAGTCATTGCTTCTACTCGCGAAGAAAGTTCAGCTCATCGAACCCCTCCGTGAACTGAAACTGAATGAAGCAGAATCCGGAAGCTTCCTTAGTAAAGAGTACACTGAAATTCTCGACAATGCTGATCAATTACAAGCAGAATTCAAGCGACAACCTTGTCATCTCGAGCGACTCTACGGTAAGACGATGGGAGACGATCTGTTTGATGTTCTACTTGCCCATAGCCCTTGACAAAGCGTGTAAGCGCGAAACGTCGGGCGAGTTAAATATTTTTCTTTAATATTAATTTTACCAACCATTACATGTTCAAGGAGACGTGCGTGCGCAGAATTAGACAGCTCGTCTCTTCTTCTGTTTGACTAGAAAGGAAGCATTGGAACATGTAACGCTAATGAAATGGCACAATCTGCTGATATGATATCACAGCAATCGAACAAGGAGCAATCAGTTCAACAATAAGCACGCCAAATTGTGCGATGTTTCAGTGGCTGTTGTCAACAGGATCATACAGCAAAGAGACACAGACGATGTCAAGCTCCACAGAGAATTTTGTGAACGTTTTTCGTGTGCCTGCTATCTTTTTTAATAATGATCAGAAGGAGGAACAGTATCGTGAAAACTTCTGCGCAATGATCTAAATTCTTTGAATCTGAAGGAATCGTGGCGATCGGAGCATTTTGAAGGAATTCACAACCTTTTTGCAAGCCACGCACGACTGTTTTTCCATCTTTTTAAGGCATTAAAATATTCTTTTTGCCCACTTAGTAAGTTTCTGCATGTGCCATCGTTTTAAATCAGTTAGCAATTCCAGCAAAGTGACACCTAAAATCAACTCTAAGGATGAGTCAACAAGTAATTCTTGTTTGCCGTTTGACTTCGTATCCAACACATCATTGACTCAGATCATATGTACCGTGGTATTCTGGGCTGTTTTAGATTTAGCATCGATCGAGAAATGTGTAAACATTAAGAAGCAGTGAATAATTTGCTATCAAAAGTCAAATCGTTTATTTTTAATTTGGAAAACGCAATTCAAACATGTGATGAGTGATAAAATGGCTATATACAATGAAAGAGAGATGGAGGATGAGATGTACAAGTAAGTGAAATGATAATACGGATGGGAAGAAATGGCCGATCCATTCGTTTCATTTATATTTCATTCGTTTGAGCATAGCAGCCCCATCCAGGGATTTGGTATTGTTGCAAACAAGCTGTGGACGCGTCCCGAATTTCAGCCAAAGAAGTGGCAATCGAGCATTCAGATGACATTTTGCATTGTTTTATTTGACAGCAACATCTACTGAATGACGATTTCCACACATTAGGTGAAGTACAAATGATAGTTGATTACCAGTACAGCTGAATAGACAGACGGGTAGCTGAAATGCCAAGTTCGAGATATGAGCGAATCTTTGAGGAGAAGAAAGCTTGCCGGTCATTGATTCTCACAGCTCGAATTGGTAGTTGGTATGTCGGAAAAGGTGAGTCGTTCCGTCTAGAATACGGTCTGTGGTCAGCAACTGGGCCGGAGCGTGCCTGTAGCTCTGTTTGAGGCCAACATTTATCGTTTGATAAAACGGAAATAATTAGTTGAGTTAACGTTTTGTTTCCAACATGATTACATCTGTGTGAGAGTTTCGATTTTAGACATTGCTTTTCTTCAAGGAAAACTCAAGTAAATGCAGCAACTGTTGAAGGTTTGTTACTGAAGATTAATTACCGCTCTTCCGAAGTAACGTAGTTGATAATTGATTTCTTCCAATTATCTATCTCAAGTTACAGTAGGTACTATTGGGAATCATCAAAACTTTACCAAATTTTGTTTTATGTTAAGAACCTATTTTCATGAAGTCTCAACTGTCATTTAGATTCCTTGTTATTGGAATGTGTGCGTCTCCGTGTGGTGGGCGTTCGACATAGTTTGTGACGAAATCGGATGAGTGGCGCTGTGATCTGACTGAATTAACTTTTTAGGGATTGATCATCACGTCTATACAGAGCTAGTCAATTAAATGGGAATCGACTAACTCAGTGATTAATGACAAACATGCAGATTTGTGATTATGTAGTCTATTATGTCTATTATTATGTAGTGATTATGTATTCGAGTCCAAACATTAATAAGTGTCATTGGGAGGAAGGGTCTGGAGCTAATGCAGAACTAGTCAATTAAATGGTAATCGACTAACTCAGTGATAAATGACAAAGTACTATATTAGTATAGTATACATGATTAGTGAAAATTAGTGATTATGTAGTCTTTGATTCGAGTCCGACCATTAATAGGTGTCATTGGGAGGAAGGGTCTGGAGCCCAACATCGGAGATTTGAACCTAGACATCCTCCTGCTCTGTTGGGCTCGGACGTTCTGGTGTGAATCAAATGGATCATATCGATGCGGCATCTCAAAATTGTGATTTCATTTAATGTAATTGAACAGCAAAGTATTCAAAAGTCTAACGCATTCTATAAAACGTAGTGTCTTTGAATCCTTTTTTGGAAGCTTTAGATTTCATTTATCACCAAATTTATGATAGAATCACAGTCAAAATGGAATAAATTTCACACTTAAGAAAAAGTAGAGTAGGACATTCAGTTATTCTGATTTGCTCACCGTAAAAAATCAACGACAATTTGTTGAAAATTATGATACAAATAGTAAATACCACAGATTTTTCTCGTTTACAAAACGAGCTTGACTTATGGCTATGTTTCTAGCCCTGGACGAGATCCCGAGGAGGGTTTTCCTACAAGCACGGCGGGGCATCCGTAGGCTTACAACCGTAAGTATGATTAGGTCCAATCAGAGACCCTAAGATTTGCCTACAATGATCAAAATCTCTCTGTCTTATCTGCATACAACTTGTACAATCGACTACATATCAGCATATTGAAACTTAAATCCTGAAATATAGCTAAAAATAACGTAGAGAAAGCCTAAAATTTCACGAAAATTGATCTGGAGTACCTGGAATTTTGGTCTCGAAAAGCCGCGGACACTCTACTTGAGAAAAATCTATAAACGAGTGAATCACATCAGACAGTATTATTTTTAATTATCACATTGCGAATGATATACAAATTTCAGAGGAACATGTAGCCAGTTTGACATACCTAGATATGTATGCATTAAAGAATAGATATTTATCTAAGTGAACACCGAGAAATTTTATATAAGGAGATCTATTAACAGGAAGAATCCTAAGTTTCATTTCAGAGACAATTGAAGCTTTGGAATTTGGATGAACAATAATTTGTGGAATTATGGACTATTGTTGTCATTTAGCGTAGGTCATTTAGATAGTAAAATTATTATTCGATCCAATCATCAAAAGCGGACAGGCAGACAGTGCTCTATTGAGCGTCAAAGCTGTAAAAACAATTATTATCCAGCATATATATACCGGTATACTCGTATATATATATATATATATATATATATATATATATCTATATATATATATATATATATATGATGCATTCACTAACTTGGAGTAATGATGAAAAATCAATGCCGAACTTCTACGATGGTAGAAATTATGTCAGGCTTTAAAACTTCAGCAAAATTCACAAAATTTCAGCATAGGTAAATTTCAGAAAAATGACTGCGATTGCACTATTTTGACAGATGATACCCTTCCACTAGTGTCCATAATAATTTTGTTCTCTCTTTTTCCCGTTCTACAATTAGGTGCTACCTAATTGGCATTTAATCGAGTATTGATTTAACCTTTAAAATGTGACAATGTGTCAATGTGGTTATCAATTTATTTTTTCCATTTTGCAGGAATGATTACGGATCTATTCATCGACAAGTTCAAATTCAAAGGTCAAAATGTGAAGAGTAAAGTACCGGCGCTTCTCGAGCTTCTGGACAACTATGACCTAGATAATCTGATTCACTTTTTCTCAAATGCTTGACAATTTCCGTCCACCATGAATACATATCCGTCCGCACATTCATTCGTTTTTCTTTTGAAGATAAAATGATTGACGCCTACACAGCCGAATTCCATAACTCTTATCATTCTTCCATCGAATGTTGACTTTTTCAGATGAATATTTTACGTCTTAGACAGCTGACAGTTGATTTTTACTAGACAGAAGGCATTAAGTGGAACTGCCAGACAATCTTGAGAATTATTATTGGATTTTGAGTCTCAACTATTGACTTCGCGTTAATTGTCCGTGCAACGAAAATGCATCATGTATCCTTCAGAGCGGTTAATAATGAACAGGCATGCCTTTAAAGCAGCGGATTTCCACTGGGGGATTATAAGTAGTTTTGAATGGCGAGTTCTAGGACATTGTCTTAGTAAAAAAATTACAGCGAGGAACACCCGAAACAACGTAAGAAGTATGCATTGCAAAAAGCTTGACTTCAGCGGACTCGTCTGACAAGCGAGGATAACAAGAAATGTCGTTTATTTCATTACATTAGCCTTATAATGGGAATTTAAGGCAATGCTACGTTTGAATATTAAATTCATTGTGCTGCTTAACTGGATAGTTGCTACGGTTGTTTGGGTAAACAGCACAGCTTAAAGCCAAGTCGTTAGCTTTTTAAGTATTAGGCTATATTAAGATCACATCTTCAACATAGATTTCTAAATCAGATAAGAAATATGCAAAAACATAATGAGTTAAATATGATGAACCTTATAGGATATTGCTACTCGTACGAGTCCTAGCTGAAAACATTGTTTTACCATTTTATCCGTTGATTTCTTCCAGACAACACTAGGTGACATGTCACGCTCAATTACGCGTAATTCACGCGTAAACTACGCGCAATTACACATGACCCTAAACATCCGTGGCTATACGTGACATTGCTGCAACATCTGTCGGCAGTCCTGATATATAGTCTTTGCGTATGTATGGCAGAGGCTAAACAATGTGATAGGACCTCAACTTCATGCTCAGGGAAGACAGAACATGCTTAGCGGTTCATCCGTGGTTCAAGCGGCAACGCAGACAACCGTAGACGACGCGCAAACTATAAACGCTCGCCCCCGCGTATTCATAAACATTCCCCATGTTTTAACAACATCAGATCAAGTGATTTCTGACTCTTACTGCAGCGTGTATGTACGCGCGTAGAAGAATAGAATGCCTGTAACCATGAATGTTTGGGGTGTTCCATAATTACGCGTGACATGTCACCTAGTGAAGTAGGCCTTTGCAATAAACGTGTACAGGGAGTTATCGGCATGATCTCGAAGCATTTTCTTATTCAACATGGGATGAGAAATTCTGTCAAAGCCTTTCGTCAAATGTAGGGTAGCCTACTGAAGGCATATTTGTTGCAAATACATCTGCCAATTTCAGTCTATGATTGTCGGTATACCATCTGATCCAGTGCCTCTTCTTGGATTCGTTTTCTCCAATGACTTCAATATTTCGAGTCTATCAAATAGGAATGTCACAGCGTGCGTAGGCCTATGACATCGGTTGAGTAAAGTTCAGGGTATAACGACCATGTTGCCCTCAAGTTTTACTCAAACTTTTGCAATATTGTATTGATCTGAGGATGGATCTAATTTTGTTAGCCAGTCGTTATTTCTGTTATAGTTCATGTTAACTTGCCCATGGAGACTTTCCTAATTCATTTCTTCACACCACAAGAATTTCTCTATATAATGATTAGCTAATCTTTCTGTATGCATAGCGCTTGCTGATCAAAACTTACAGTAGATGGTGGATGTCATCCGGGCTCTCTTTCACTAGTGATCTTTTTAGCTGGAAAGGAGGTTAAATGATTTTTAAAATTTCATAGAATTTAATGCTGACATCATTTATGCTAAAAGTTTGGAATTCACATTGCCAGTCTATCTTAGCCATATCCTTCGATACAGCTTCAAGGAAAAACGTCCGAAGATTCATCTTTTTAATTTTGTTGATCATTTCAACCGAAGATGTATCTTTAGTTATAGCAACAATACGTTATGGTCACTGCTTGCTAGAGGTGGATTAACCCATTAGTGCCTGGGAATTAACTTTTGTAGATTTAATTATTTTTGAACATTATTAACCCAAACAACATGAAAAACAACTATCATTTCCCTTAGAAAAGTTTTGATAAACAATCAGATCGATTTTTAGGATTGGGTCGTTTTCGACCTACTCGGAACAAATAACCCTAAAAATGTTTACTATCAACATTCAACAAATAATCAAAAAACAGTTTATCAAGAATATACAAACCAAAATAGACAATTTACAGCAGTTTCTGTGGCAAGAATATACACAATTATCTATGTAGTTTGCTATGAAAGTTCCGGTACATACGTGCAAGTTGCGTACTTCGACTAATTTTGACTTATCTGACTGCAGATAAATGGAACAATTACACACACACATATATATATATATATATATATATATATGTATGTATGTATTTATGTATAGAAAAATGGTTTATAAAGTATGATAGCTTACGAAGCAATCATCGTGAAGATTTACTTTACACTTCAAACAAGATTTCACCGTTTTGCTTCCACATACCCGACATCGAAGTCGAGATGAGGAGCAAATGAAATGTCCTTTGCCATCGTACCGAGGATTTGTATTCTCGGTCAGGCATGAAGGTCGATATCTCTTCGGTTTGCGATCCTTGCTATGTTTTTGTAAATATTCCAGCACAACGCGTCTCCTGAACTCCAGGAAATCCATATTTGATCCTTTTGATTCCTTGAATAGAATCCAGGCATCGTTCAACGAGATGTCAATGTCCCATCGATACAAAGGGTTCCACCATTTTCGACTCCGTATACGGATCTTGTATTTATTGGTATTTTGGTTCATCCTATCGGACTCTCCCATGTACTTGTTATATTCCGAAACGGAATGATGTATCTTTGGATCTAATAATGAATCAAGGAAATGATGTTACCTAAAATAGCAATATAGTTCAGTTACACACCATATGAACGTGTAGCGGTATAGCGGTCTGCACAGAGCATTTTACTGAGGAGGTGTAAGTACCTGGGTTCGAGTTCGTACACTATCAAGAAAGTAGTTAAATTTTTATGTATGATATGGTCAAGTTTTTGTTTTGCATTTCCTTTTTTCGCCATTACGTGAGCTGAACTATTTTCAAGTGCAATACGTTACTGGTAAATTTAAAAACATGAAATAATAACATTAAAAAACGCATGTTTCTACATGTATTTGTAGAGCTTTGGAAAGTTAGTTGGATAATTTGCATCATTGAATAGGTAAATTGAATAGTTGAATAGATAGCAGTCGAATGAATCAAAAAGTACTGATTGAAATATGGTATTACAAATGATAAATTTACTCTATCGATATACAGAGTTTAGATAATTCTTACCTTTTCTTTGACATTGTCGCCATGTTGTATAATCAAAATCCTCCATTTGAAAAAAAGAACTATTAAAAATTATGAAATGTCAAAACAAAACCACAACATGTAAAAGAAAAATGTTATATAGAGCATAATTTTATCAAAATTTTGTCTAATTATTCATCATAGATTTCATGAATCTTATGCGAATTTTAGGGTTATTTGTTCCGAGTGGGTCGAAAACGACCCAACATCAGTTTTGCATAAAAGTGTAAAAACTCATTAGGAAATGCATTACAAACGCATTTCTAAGTGAAGTTAATGTGACAACGAAATAGAAAATCCCCATAAATACTTTTGAAATATCGGTTAAAAATATCTCTGACATTTGCGAAAAAACCTCATCTTTTATAGATTTCAAAAATCGACAAAAAGAAGCAATTGGTTCAGTTTGAGAACAAATATCTCTGATCACATTTCATAAGATCATCTTGAAATGTCTGTCATTACTCAGTAGATACAACATGTATATAGTATATGGCAACAGGCATATGAATTAATTGATTAGCAGTTCAGAAACATAGCTTTAACAGAGTTGGGTCGTTTTCGACCCGCTCGGATGTAATGGGTTAAACTCGGCATTGAACATCTAGCAATGCATCATATCGCGTTGCATGGCACAGTGGACAGTATTTGACAACTGAAAATTTATGCGAAGAAACATGATTAAAACCACTTGCTACTATAACATTAATGCAATGCATGATCGAGTTCAAAGTATCATCAATCAAATTAGAGATCACTTAGTTGCAAGATATTCTCTTATCTGGTAAATTAAATTTTGAAACCGGAGGAAGATGCAAAGTTATGAGTAAGGAATTGAAATACTTGATGGAAGTGTGTAGTATCAATAATTCAACATTTGTGTTTTCAGATTCGCTAAATGCAACTTTTACATTGTAGTTTGTCTTCACCCATGAGCAGATTCCACCACCTTTACCAGACACTCTGTCGAAGCGATGTTAAAACCACCGATGACATTATTTTGATCTGGAATGCTCCAGTCCAGCCATGACTCAATAACTGTTAGAACATCAGCAGAATTCGATTTCGAAAAAAGTAGTTGGTTGGCCCATCAATTGTATTGCATAGGGATCTCGCAATAGTGTAACATATAATGGGAAGAGAAGAATAAAAAGAGTTATTTGCATAATTGAGGACTTTGCTTTTCTTCATTGTTTGTCAATAACCATGTATAAGAAATCAAACTGGATTTTCTTTATCGTACTCTTGCCCATCTATGAGCAATTTGCCCCTCACTATCAGCATCTTTTTCATAACTCTTCTAGAGGTTCAAGCATTTTCTTACGCAGTCGCTTTCTTTCCTATCCCATACGTACGATCAGAATCATGAAATGGACCGTTCGATTGGATCTTTCAAATCGTTTTGCCTTTACTTGTTCAAGAATATCACGCGCAGCCTGGCAAGAAACCAACGTCATTTTATTATTCTTTTTGTTCCATCAGGGTGTGCCCGAAAACTAAGACCAGGATCTTGGACACTTGTGTGTTTCCGGTTCTATTATGTGGCCGTGAAACTTATTGCCTCTCACCGTTCCTGTCTGTCGAATCCACGCCATCCGCTGGTACCGATCAGTGACGATCAGTATACCAGAGCTGCTGTCTCAACGCGCCTGACAACCACTGTCCGTAAAAGAAGGCTTCGGCTTCTCGGTCATGTTGCCCGTCTTGGTGCCGATACCCCCACGAGGCAGATTCTCGCCGCTTCGGCCCTTCCTCCACCTTCAGGATGGCATCGTCCTCAACTCTCCTGGATGGCGCAAGTCCAACCTAAAGGACCGATTGAAGACTTCATCGACGCTGCGCAAGATCGCCCTGCGTTTCCGTAACGTGGTCGCCACGGTCACCTAAGTGACCTGGCGACTGCAAGTACAAGCAAGTTCCATCAGACTATCTTCAGACCCTATCAGTTTCTATGATCTTTACATCATCTTAATAGTTCTTCTATATCTCTTTGTCGTTTTTGGATGCTTCGAACTCATTTTCATTAGATCTTCATGACTCCACGGATAACCAAATTATTAGCCATCGATTTCCGAGCATCTTTTATTTTGTTCATCTCCTGTTGAGCGATAATCTCTCTAAGTTCGAAGATTTCTTGTTCTTGCTTGTTGAGTTTCATTATCACCTTCTCCAGTTCACCTGTAAGCTCGAAATTTTATCTCGAAATTTGGCCAGTTCATCACGAATGAATTATATGAGTAGTTTTATCCCCTACAGAGGATGTACTGCCTTTTCGAGAGGTGGGCATTGTGCTTGTGTATCAAAATTATGCAATGGAAAATATCTCTGATGCAGTGGTCCTAGCGAGCAACCAATTTGCATAACCGTTATCAGTGTGATTCGAGCACAAAACAGCTGATTGACGTTGAGTGTAGGCCTTAATCGCTAAGCCAGCGCACACAAGTTCCGAAGAGCAGGTAGCTATATATTTCTGCAAAATCACTAATCGCACGAGCTTCAGAGCGAAACAATAATCACAACTTGACTTGGATTTTTCTGGTAAATCGGAAAAATAGCAATAACTCCGCACAGCGACCCACGTCGACGTACCCACGAAGCAAATAATCAGGCTAAATTGGAGGAAAAGCATTGAGCTATCTAATAATGTAATTTTTCACGTTGTATTGGTATTGACAACGCCCGGGTGAGGTGGATCTCTTCGAAGAGACTTGCTGACCACGTTCACATGGACGATCTACTAATGAGACACGGCATTCGGTGGATCAAAGATGTAATACCCGCAAGAAGACTTCGCTCGCATGGTCACGTGCATCGAATGAATGAAGACTCGTGGCAAAAGAAGATCTTGTCCTTTGAAGTTCCTGGACAGAACCCACGAGGTCGCCCAAAGAAGAGATGTCATGATGACATAAAGGAGGATATGCTAAAGCTCAATCTTCATAGCATCAGCCCACAACACCGAACAGCTTGAAGAGATGCCATCAAGGTGGCATTCGACGGCGTCCAACCGGCGCCAAAGATCATGTTCTATTTTTATCACTTATTTGAATTTCAAAGTTTGAAAGATAGAAACTGATGTTGCCGTTGAAAAGTCAGTCTTGAAATCGCATACTGAATGACAAGAGCATCTGTCTCCATGTGTATTTCTGATTTTGAGCTTTAGAGAAAAGTGCATCAGACAAAATTATCAATCAATTAAAATAAAATCATTACCATTTGAGTTGCATCCTCAGTTGTGAAATGGGAACAGATCTGAATAGCCACCAATATCATGAATTATCAGCTGGCTTAAAGTAGGCCTACACATCCCTCAACATCAGCAAAACTTCCTATTCAATGCGCAGCCATACCCGAAGCAAATTTGAGATGCAGTATTAGAATATTATAATGTAAATTAATATCTTGCTAAAAGCTAATTTTACGAATGATTCTATCGCTTTTAGAACTGCTTCTATAGCTTATGTCGCTGTTCTATTTTTGAAGTCAAAATTTTGCACTGATTGTTGTTGCCCCTTGCGGCTAGGTATACGTGCAAAGGTTTTAGTGAATTTACATATCACAACGCTGACCGTACGATGGAGATTGGAGATAGAAATCCATTGACTTCTATACGTTCAGCATTTTGAAATATTGGTCTTGAAACCTTGGGAGAAGGCTATTATCAGACTTTTCCGATCGTTTCTTTTATTGTAGTGTGTAATCAATCAATCATAATATTCGCAAGACGCATTATTATAAACGAATGTTTATATGATACACAATGAGTACACATGATGCAATGATACAACATTATACACATACAATGAAGCTGAATAGTACAATGTACAGGCGCATAGACGTGTACATGCAATGATGCTTATACCTATGAAGCAGTTTTCTTTTAACATATTTCAATAATCATAACAATAATGCTATCATCTTACTTAAAAGCCATCTCCTATAAAACCGCTGCTGTTATGCCCGGTCCTAACGCGGCTAATCTTGCAGAAGACAAGAAACGAGCGTGGCCGCAAATCACATATTCCAGCCAGTTGCAGTGGAGACACTTGGGGTATGGAGACACGACATTTGACTTCATTCTCGAGGTTGGTAGGAAGATGCAAGCTATCAATGGTGACTTCAGATCCACCATCTTCCTCCAACGGCGATTATCTATCGCCATCGAAAGGTTGATGCAATTGCTCATTGCATTCGCGAGTCTCTTTCATTCTATGATGTGTCTCCATTTATTTAGCTACGCTCCTTTTATCTACGTTTTCTCCTATGACACAGTTTTTAAGGACTTTGCTTTTACGGATGTAAGACGAATTGTTTCTGAGCCTGTACTTTGGTCGCAATGTTTTCAAAAGTGTGAGTGTACATGATGAAGACTTAAAAAGGAGTCTACACTTTGATGTGACAAGTACTCACACCCAACTTGATAGCATCTGGTTTGGTTACAATCTAATCAGTTCAAAGTGGCAGAGAACCAAAGATTTTTCTATGTGTCATCATTAAATTGTTTACCCATAGACTTCTAAATTTCTCTGGAATTGTTTCTGAGCCTGTACTTTGGTCGCATTGTTTTCAAAAGTGTGAGTGTACATGATGAAGACTTAAAAAGGAGTCTACACTTTGATGTGACAAGTACTCACACCCAACTTGATAGCATCTGGTTTGGTTACAATCTAATCAGTTCAAAGTGGCAGAGAACCAAAGATTTTTCTATGTGTCATCATTAAATTGTTTACCCATAGACTTCTAAATTTCTCTGGACAGAT
The DNA here is from genome assembly GCA_907163375.1 of Prostheceraeus crozeri. NCBI lineage: Eukaryota > Metazoa > Platyhelminthes > Polycladida > Euryleptidae > Prostheceraeus > Prostheceraeus crozeri. Next base: position 159,320 of record CAJQUW010005326.1, read on the forward strand.
AGGTGAGCAAAATTTGAAATCATTTTATACATGTTCAAGCCAACCAACATTTGTGTTACAGAAGATAGAATTTTGCAGCTAATTGAAGTGATAAATTACTATTTTAAAATAATCTCCTGTGCGATTCAATCGAATGCAAAATACCAAGCAAATATACCGCAGCTGGTTTTCAACCGAAATGCAATGATGGTGTAGCATCAATACATTCCTCTGCATAACAAGGAAATTTGAATCTGTAGTTGCATCGAGTTAGTAGAAAGTATTTAATCCCAACTAAACATTCCGTCTTGTGTAACCTTCACTTCCACGAACCTGACTTTAATGCCACCACGAAGGACATAGATTATTATCGCATGCAAAGAAGGAAAACTAAAAAATGAAAAAGCATTATCTAAAGGACAGTGCAACCAAAATTCCTTTATCTGTCTAGATGCTTTCCAAACAACTACAAACCGCGATCCGGTATGGCCACGTTTTCAAGTAAATGTTCTACCAATGGAAACACATTCGGAAGATTCTTTGGTATGACAATTTTCTCTAAAATCTACAAGGAAATCATCTCATCTGGGTTTGTGATATCTCAAAGCGATCATGAGCTAAAAATGGCGATCATGAGTATACATCTTCCCTTCAGCGTCGTCGCATCATTGACTGTCGAAAATTCTGTGAATATTCGCATCTATCACGTAGAGAGAGAAATCCATTCCAACAAGCACATATCATCTATCATAGCATCTATCACAAGTTTTCCAAAGTTATCAATCGGATGACTTTTGTATAATATCTGGATGACCAGCCACTAATAGAAATTCGAAATTGGATTCAATTATGTAATACTTGGGAAAGTTGATGGTGAAGCCGAAGTCAACGGGCGGAAGACTAACGCTAGATCCACCCATATCATTGAACATGGTAAGGGACAATTTGGAGTGGAAAAGAGAAGATGCAGGTTCCCACATTATAAATGTGCTGAGATCAAGAGGAACAGAAACGGAGATCCTTCTTTAATTTCATGAAAGCAATGATGATGGACACAATAAGCATTCCCAACCTGATCAGTTACTTCTATACGGAGGTGTGAACAGTTATCAGGCGATCTGACCTGTGATGGAGGCTCTTCTGAGACCAATGACCAATGCTCGGAAAAGCACAGCCAGATCACATTGAGAAGGGTTTTAGCTGGATACGTCAAATGACTGGTGCATATTATTTTATCTCCATGCGTCACCGCGCAGAGATTGACAAGAAGATACATACAATTTCTTTATTGAAGTTTTCCGGACTCAGTCTCAGAAATACTGATAACAAAATATCATGCAGTCAACCACAGAAGATGAAATGTACACAGGATGTAAATATTTGCATGCAAAGACTGATTTCAATATGCATCCTAATAATTGAGATGTCAGTGCTGCGTGTTGCCTTTCACTTCAGAAATGTAAAAAAATGTGATTCCTGTTGTGAATGCACTGTCAGAAATATTAAATCGGGAATGTTCGACATCCTTGAAGCTGCAAAACTGTTGAATAAAATTTATCATGGTGTCTTTCCTCCAGACGTATCTGTGCTTCAACCGTGCATTCTTTGCTGGAAGGTATTCTATGAGATCAAGTTGTCTAAGAAAATAGCTTCTTACTTTAAAAATGAAAAAAAGGTGCTCAGAATATCGATATATCATTTCTCCTGGTGACTTTTTCGCTTACTTCTTCGCAAAATGTTGCTGTACACATGGACATGAATCAGATTGCCGAATTTCAATTAAATATTTTAACAACATGTGCTAGAAATACGTTCATAACATCGAAAAATTGTTCATGAAAAAATCGCAAAATTAGTAAAAAAAAACGAGGTCTAGCACATGAGTTTAACGCATAAACATGCAGTCCCATGCTTCTTAACTCCCAATGTATATAAATATACATACATACTGTTCTTTACCGGCATTGTGCTGGCAATACGTTCTCTACAATTTGAAAACGCTTGATGACTCTCTATTTGTAAGGTAGTCAAATTGATGATTGCTGACCTGATCATGTATGATGCCAATTTCAACCTATCTGTCCAGAGAAATTTAGAAGTCTATGGTTTACCTATCTCTGTGGAAGGAGGTCCAGATATCTATCATTGTCTACAATTATAGATATCTCGACCTCTTTGACTTTGTGAATTCACGCATCTCGGATTTCTACATAGAAATTGCTGCATAACATTCATAGTCTATACGTCTTACACATCCTATATGGATTTTATGAAGATCACATCATCTTATGGCTTCAAGATAGGGAAGTGACTTTATTTTTTTCACATGAAAATACAATGATTTCCAAAGACTAGCTCTCCGGGGTATGTCAGGCAATGTCGCAAGTACAACAACTCGACTACACATTCTTCAATGAATTCATCATACAATTGAGAGATGACGTTCTTACAACTTTACATGAGGATCGCAGAATAGCAGCAATAGAATCAAAAACGCGTACAAAAGTGGTTGTAACACGCCGTACCCTAAATCGCAGACATTATGGCAATTATTGGATAAAATACATAATAATTCGAATTTATAGTGAAGATATTATGCGAATACATCGATGTATTTGTCTTTTGATGAAAGGCGTACCAGTTCTTCAAGGACTCAGACCGTATGAAAACAAAGCTGCTGTTAAAGTTGTTGGCAATGCATTTACTCCAGACAATGCTAAGTTATATTATGAAAGCCAGAGATTAAAAAGAACCACATCATATTTTGCTGGTCTACCCCTGGAATCTCCTTATCAACCGGAACCTACACGTCCTGTTGATGCCACACCTTGGAGAAATGCAAATTCAGAGAAGTTGGTTGGCACTCATCATCCTGATTTATTGAATAAAGAAATGATGGTTCGTCATTATTTAGGGAACGAGAGCGAGAGAACGAGTGTCAGATTAGATTATGATTCTTCAGAAATGATGAATGACTTTGACGTCGCATCAAAATGTTACAGCAAGTGTTACGGGTTTTCGCAGGATACAACTCTATTGGAAAATAGACAAAGATCACTTTCAAGTCCGAGCGGTCTAAATTCTATGCCAGGTAAAGGAGTTGAGCAACCCAGAACATATTCACCATTTAAAAACACCGACGTTCCCACCGTGCCGTTACTTGACTTTGAATGTGGAGATCATGTGGATAGCATGATGAGCAACTCACATGGAATGGATAGGCAACTGACTTATGATAATGACATCAGCAACCAATGGGATGATAATACATTCAGAACCTCGTGTGATTTGTTCCAAGAGACACAGCAAATTAGAGGATGCTTTACCCCTAGAACAAGAAGCAGGAGCTATAATACATGTGTGCTTCAACCGAATGCCTATCATCGACATTTCAATAACGCATCCACTTATAGAAACATTTCACGGAGCAAGTATATGCTGAATTTTCTACATTCCGATGAACAGCAAATGATTCCAAGGCAAATGGCGGAAGAGATAGAGCAATTAGATTATGAGTCAGATAATAAGCACCTGTATTCAGAATATTCATCACAAACAGAATTTGTTGACCAGAAACATATAACTATTGTTGAAGAAGAATTCGATGATGTTAAGCAAGATCATTATGAATCGATCAATTTCTCGATCAACTCGCCCGAGAGACAAGTCTTGCAGCCAATATATTCGTATCAAGCATGCGTTGACTCAAAAAAGGCGGTTTACTGGAAGCAGCCACCTTCTGAATTGCAACACCCGGTGTGCAAAGCGAAACAGTCAACGATGTGTTCTGTGGATGATTATCATAATTCAAAAGAGCAATTGGCCGCTTCAAACAAGACTATGCCTAATCAGGGTACATGTAAATCTGGTCAAAGGATGAAAATCTTGAATGGAAAGCTGCTGTTCAAAGAATCTTGTATGAAGTTGTCTAACATTCAACAATCAATAACAAATTCCCACAGAAGACTTTCACAATTGACTCACGCATCATCTGCTCCGCTGAAGCAAACTTGCGGTGCTGTGCAATCATCTAATGACATAAGGGAAGCAAAAACTGATATAATTCAGTCAATTAATTCGGCTCAATCACTGCATGCACCAGATGAACCATTTGACCCGATTGCAGCTTCCAGTGATTTACCAGAGAAACAATGTGACACAATTCACGAATCCTGCGATTTGCAGGAGAAAAATGCTGACTTACTTCATGCTTCCATCAATTTTGTGGAGAAGCCATTTGACTTGATTCAAGCATCGACCATTGAGATGGAAAAACCATCTCAGCTGATGCAACCATCGTCCAATGAATTGGAAAAACCAATAGATTTAAAAGAAGGAAACAGCAATTTACCAGAGAAACCATCTTATGTATTTCAACCATCGAACACTTTACCAGACAAACTTTCGTGTGTTAATCAAGCACCCGCTAATTTGCCAGAGAAGCCTTCAGATTTGGTGCAGACATCTTCTTGTGTTATTGAAGCACCTGTCAATGTTTCACAGAAATCAACTGATTTGATCCAGGATACAACCGAGTTACCTAAAAAAGCTCTTGATGTCATGAAAAAATCTGCCGGTTTGAAACAGAATCCTTCTTATATAATTCAACCCACCAATGATTTGACGCAGAAGCCATCTGAGTTGATTCCGCCACCAAATGTTGATATATTAGAATATCCATCTGGAGTGATTCAATCTTTGAATGGATCCCTGGAAAAGCGATCAGATTTGATTCAAGCATCTAGTGTCATTTTGAGAAAACCACCTATGGTGCTTCAAGCGGCTTCCATTTCATCTATTCTGCCGGTAAAATCATCTGATTCACTTGAAAAACCATTTGACACAATTCAACCCTCAAGCAACACGCAAGAAAAACTAACTGCATTGTCCCCTGAATCACTAGAAAAGGCATCTGATTCTTCTCAACCAGGAACATCTATGATTACCCATGGAAAGGAGCCATCCATCGACTCAGATGACAAAACGTTCAATTCAATCCAGGTTTTAACAGAGGTGAAGAAGAAAAACATTGATGATGCTCCAAAAGTAATTGATGTGCAAGAAAATCTATCATTTGCCGAAAAGAAGCAATCTCCCAGTTCACAGAACAAGTTAACTGATAAAAATAAATTACCAACAGAACCAAACGATAAAGCTGATAAAATTGTGTTGTCTATATACACATATCCAAAGCAGAGAGCAACTAATTCGGAAGAGAAGCCACCTTTTTCAAATAAACTAGCCATTGATTCACAAGAGAAACAGCAAGCTTCAACGCGTTCACAGCTTTGTGATATTCTCAATTCTTCTTTATCACCACAACATAAAAAGACTTTTTCATCAAAGCAACCACTCGATAATTCTCAGAAAGCATCAAAACGTGATGAATCAACATCTAATTTACAACAGGCGCAACCACAATCAAACCAATCGACTTCAAAAGTGCAGGAATTACTGTCTGATTTGAAAAATAGAAAGAGCGAACATTGTTCGTTATCAACAGAAAAACCAAAAAGCTACCATCAGTTGACCTTTATTGAAAAATCTGCACATGCACGAGATCATGATCAATTCGTGAATAAGTACAAATGCAGAAATCGACCACAATATTGGAAATGCAGGTCTTGTGACTCCGGTGACTCCACAAACAATACCAGAGCTTCTTCATCAAAGTCAAATGACAAAATTTGGAAAATTGATTCACCTGATTTGGAGCAAAATAAACCAGGGCACTCTTATGATGATTTGCATAATAACGAAGACACCAGACAGCACTTTTCAATTAAAATGGGTAGGGAACAATCACATTCTCAAGATAGCAACGATCATAAGTGTGTTGCTGAAGCCAGTGTTAAGAATAGTAATAAGCACGATGATATGGATATTAGGTCCATTCTAAAGAACATTCCTTGCCATTCTCAGAATCAATGTAATAATATCGTATGTCATGATGATACCAGCAATATACAAGAGAAAATAAATCAAACGCTTGAGCAGAACAGTGAACAACCTGAAACTAATCTATTTCCTGACATCACTGATATGTCGAATATTAAGATCTCGAAAGAATCATATCCAAAAGTGTTTACTAATATTTTACACTCTATTAACCGATTGTATGACGGCAATGAGACTTCAGCACATAATCAGTGTGGAGATGGATTCAAAGACCAAATAAATCCGGAAAACCCCTTTCCATCGCTGTATCATTATCTTAGTGATGAAGTTAAGATTTCACTTATGAATGAATTTAGTTTTTCTGATCCTGACAAATTTTCTGAAAAAGTGAAATTATGCTTCTCTAATGATGAAGAGGAATCCTTGAGAAATTTCTACTCATTTCACATAAATGAGGTGAGACGAACAGTTAGGACAAAATCGTTTCCTGTGGGCCATGAAGATTTACATGACACAACTCCTGATGGAGAGACTTTGCGAAATCATAATGCGTATAATATTTCTGAAATATCATAACTTCATGGTATTCTACAAAGATCATTTTCACACAATTGGTTGTCAAATTTCCATTGCACAAATATACAGAATACATCCAACAATAAATCTGTGATTTCTCAGCAAGCGTTGTTAAATTTGCAAGAACATAGAATTTCCCTAATCTCTGAGAATGATTATTTATATATTACTTTCAATTTAACAATAATTGCTGAGTGCGGAACAAAACAGATAGTGCGTGAAACCATCATACAGTACACTTGTATTCACTGCTACATGATAAATAACGGAATATGACATCCATCAATTTCAGAACTACTTGAGCAGAAGATTCTGAATATGCACAACTGGACATTTATGTATTGATTGATTTTCCGTGTAACTTATGTTTCACTTTCATTTGAGACATACTTGCTCTCAAATGATGACAGTTTATCAGTTTTCTTAACTGATTTAGTTACTCCAAATCATTTTCATCGTTCGAAAATAGAGTAGAAAACAAAGAATGCTTTGTACAAAAATAATCAAGTACTTTAACTATCTGTGAATTTTCACTACATCGATGGAGATGCAACTTTTTTATGACGATTATTGAATCAAGCAACAACTATAATTTCAGTCGAGCCGATGATGTTTACCATGAGATCCAAAATTGAAAGAATTGACTTTCAGTTCATGCATCACTAAAATTTAATAACCTATCTTATTAAATATTCATTATGCATCTTATTTTCATAACGTTTTTCCAAGAATATATTAATAAATTAGTTAGTAACATAAGTGCGCCAATCGATGCATAAAGGCAGATGGAAAACTTAGAAAAATGCATTGTAGAAAACTGATTCGTATAAAAATTAGCTTATATAATAATATAAAAATATTACTGAATTTTGAATATGAATTGAAGACTATTAATTTTACAGAAATCTTTATCTTCATCATAATTTGTTAAACAGAAGCATTTTTTTTATAGATCTTGACATTATGGTTGCATTGAAAAAAACTGGGGTTTTGATTTTGACATAAATTTGATGTATTGTTCTAGACTTTAACAGATCCTTTAACTGAAGTGACTAATGAATCAATTGAAACAATTACAAATGAAATTTCCAGGACTGACTTTGTCAATGATTGATCTATGCATAAAATGAAACTAAATACTTGGTTTATCAGCAAATCAGAATGTGTTCAAATAGACTATCAGCTGATTAAATTGCTAAAACAAGGTTGTCAAATAATTTATATGGGTTAATATTTTTTATGATACTAATTTCAAGCATTTTTTCTTGTATTTCAAGGTTATATATGAATTTTTACAAATTTCAAATTTATAATAATAATAATAATATCTTTATTGCTTCACATGGTTACAGTCGGTGAACGCATTACAAAATTTTATAAATGAACAACGAAAGCGTTCAGTTTTTGCGAATGGTGGACATAAAGTGCACTGAGAACGAATTAGTCGACAATTATGTGGTTGGAACATAACAGACAAGGGGTGAGAAGACGACCCCTCAATTGATGAAATCATTTTGTAACACATCCTTGTGGCAACTTCGATGAATGAAGGAAACTCATTCGAATTGATAATCCTAAACACTCGCTTCTCCAAACGCATTATTTTATTAAATAGATAGTCCGGTGCATTGCAATAAACTGGATGAGCAAATAAAAATATGGAGCGAATAAAAGCGACATATGATCTGTACATAAGGGTAGCAGGGCAACCCGATCTCTGAAGATTGTACATGACATAAAGTCTCTTCCTCGCTTTCATAACCAAATCATCCAAATACAAATTCCACTTCATGTCACTAGAAAAAGTAACGCCCAAAATGTGAATGTATGAGACCTGACACAAGGCATTGCCATCTGGAAAATAAACATGACAAAACCAGATTCTTTTTTGTTACAATGTCCATTACAAAACACTTATCTTTATTGAGAGGCAAGCCAATATCGGAGGACCATCTATCAATGCTATTAAACTCTTGCTGGAGATTATCTTCAGAGCTGTCTCGAATAAAATGAAGGAAGGTAGCATCATCGGCATAGCGCACCATGAAGGTATTCCAACAGACAGCAGAAAGCGAATCAGTAGCTAAGCAGAACAATACTGGCCCAATTACACTTCCTTGAGGGACACCACTTGGTACACAACTTCAATAAGATGTCACACCACCGATAAATTTTACTCGCTGTCTTCGACAAGACAAGAAACTATACACCCATCTGACTACAAAAAGTTAGGCAAATCAAACTTGACACAAGCTGAAACAATAGTAGAGTGCAGCAATTTATCAAAAGCCTTAGAAAAATCAGTTGTCATAATTCTAACAGCGCCAGACTTTTTATCCAAAAATTCAATAACTTTGTGATATGCTAGAATGACAGCCCGGGGAATATAGGCAAATTGACAAGGGTCCACTCTGTGCTTGATAACAGGAAAAATAAATTTTTGACACAATTTTCTCCAAAATTTTTGACAAAATAGGCAAAATAGAGATAGGGCGAAAGTGAGATGCAATCGTCGGTTTCTCACATTTAGGAACAGGTGTAACATTAGACATCTTCAAGCATAGAGGAACACAGCCTTCACTCAATGAACGGTTGAATAGATGTGTAATAGCAGGACAAAGAAAATCAGCACAGTCTCTGATCACCCATGGGGGAACACCATCAGGACCCGCACTTTTATTGGAAGTAGTACTCAACATCCGAAAAACTTCGGCTTCCGTCAAAATAGGGATGGTCTCATTCCAATTACTTGAAAAGTAAGCCTCCAAAGCACCAGACTCACTCTGAAAATTCGAAGTGAAGAAGGCATTCAGATCACTGACCGAGAATTCATGATGATGACTATTGTTTCTTGTGTAATTGCCTAGAACACGCAGTGATTTCCAAAGTTTCTTATTATCTCCAGTCGATGCTGCCGATTCCATAAACTTGAATTTGAGATGACGAATATGATTATTGACTTCTTTACGTAGCCGTTTGTATTTTGCAAATTGTCCGCTTGAATAGGCCCGATCACGATCATCAATGAGAATTTTAAGTGACAACTTCATCCATGGAGGATCATCAGATCGAACTCTAACCATTCGATGCGGAAAGAAAAAATCGAATAGATGATAAATGCTGTCACATAACAAGGCTGCGGCATCATTCAAATCGCCCGTGCTCTGAATCAAGCCAAGCCAATCATAGCTGGACATAACCGAATAAAAGGCCGAACTGTTGGCACGAGACATTTTTCTTACCATCATTTTTGAGGTAGTAGGCCGAGTATTTTGTGCTGGTTTCCAAACAACGACGACATGATCTGAGCAACCAATCGGAGGCTTGGACGTACGTAGGCTTGATGCTCGTAGAAAAGTTGGTGAATATTTGATCCAAGCAATGACCTCCACGAGTCGGAAAGTCAATCAAGAAAGTGAGACGGCACATACTAGAAATTGTTGAGAACTGATGGCGAAGATCATTAAAATCACCACATAGAATTACACGCAGGTTGACCTCGAAACGTAGGAAACCATAATCAACTACTTCAGCAATGCAAGTCATAGCAGAATCATTTGCAGCTGTATCATTCCAGAAAGGATGGTATAAGCAAACAAGAAGCAGATGGAAATTTTGCACAAATAGGACAAGGAATTCCGACTCACAATTAGATAGCGATGGTATTTCACGATGGTCAATAGGGACACAGTCCAAAATAGAATTGGTATAACACACGATTCCGCCACCCTTGCGATCAAGACGGTCACGACGATGAATACAAAAACCCGAGACAGAAAGAGCGTCATTAGGGATGAGATGATCAAGCCATGATTCAGTAAACACACAAATGTCAGGTCGACAGGATAAAAGAAGCTGATTGACTTCATCTTGTTTATTGATAATGGATCGGACATTTGAAAGAACTACCGTCTTTGGATATGCATACCTTCGCTTTCCGGGCCGCCGTTGCTTTCTTGTCAAAGTGGTAGGTACAGGAACTAGACATTTGGAAGAAGATTTTTTATTATTGTACTTTTCAACAGGAAGTCTCCTCTTTGACATTCTAACCAGGATGTGCTGCACATATATTCCAAAATAGTAAAGTCGTCTTCTCACTTTTCTGCTGACACATACACATTGCTTTCCACCAAGTTGCAACAATTCTATGCATAATATAGATCAAGATAGATATCGATGTTAACACAATAGCAACGCCTGCAACAGCGCTAGCTAAATCCGACCGCACACAGCAAGCGCACACGATCGAAAGTAGTAAATTTATGATACAAGTACGCATAATTTACTGACATGTAAGTAGTCTTGCAGATTCTACGTAGTCTATTACAGACACTTTTGTGATGAATGACATATCTTCAAACTATCAAATATTCATCATTTGAAATTTGAGAAATGACAATCAGCATTTCAATTTGCTCTGTACTACTAAAATGCCATTTCCTGTGATTTTATACATTAGATTTTGACTTGAGTTAAAACAACGTCAATTCATGCAATTAAGCTGCGGCTAAACGACAAATCCGCAAAATTGCAAAAAACTCGAAAATTAACTGATAACTAAATTCAGCTAATTCTAGAATTAACTGTTTGTTTTTACTAGTTACTGATATTGCACCACGAAGTTGTCATCTGGAAATAACACGAAAATTGTTCCTATTTTGCATATTAGCCTCCACAGTAAATAAATGACAAGTGAAATTGCATCCATATGTGCGACCATGGTGGTTGAATCATGAAATAGCGATGATGCATGTGTTTATTTATTGCATGATCTCTCATCAAAAGCAATATCATATGCGAAAGCTGTAGATGAAGTGACCAAACTCACTACTCGTTCATTGAATATTTGTTCGCATCATTTCGTCTTAAGCAAAAGCGATTGTGTAAATGCTTTCAAAATTGACTGATATATTGCTTTGTTTTGTTTTTATTTAGAAAATTGCCTTGAAATAAAACATCTTGTCAATGTAACTTAAAATAGATGCAAAACATGATAAAATAGCAAAAGCAACTTTTTTAAATCAAAGTTGATAAAAGCATCAAGCATTCATCCCGTTTTTGTTGTCCAAAATTACATCAAAAATAATCTCTTTATAAATTATGTACAGGGTGGCCCAGATGTAGCTTACTAGTTTTCAAGGCGTGTAGCTTCAAGTAGAAGAAACATATCATAATGTAGCATGAGTCATTTTAAAGGTGAAGATACCCCATTTGTTCTCAAAAATACATCTTGACTTATCTTGAGTTATCTCTGTATGTTCTAAAACATCTTGCCATTTTCTATGAGCCATTTTCTATATTTAACATCAGTCTTGCTTGAAAGAACGAAAGATGTAACAATGCAACAAACGTAGGAAGCAACCATGATCCACTCAGATAGCTTTGTTGTGTTGTCCAACAACTATACAATCAATTAATCAGCAGTTAAATTTCAATTGGTCATCGATCAATCATGACAAACTCAGTGTAAGATTGAAAGCGAGAGGCAGTGACAATTATGAGTTCAATGATGCTCAATTCCTGTTCAATGATGAATGAAAGATTCACACCACAGGAACGCTTCATGATCGCAGCATAGCATGAGGTGCTTCGTTCTGCAATAATCGTACAAAGACATCGCCGACAGTGGTTGTAAGGACGAGACCAGCTTCCATCTTAGTGGCGAGACCAACAGACACAATGATTGTCGCTAATGGAGCACTGGCAACTCAAATTTCAAAACAACAGAATCCCATACATTCTTCGAAAGTGATTGTCTGGTGTGAAGTGAAGCGTGGAGTATTGTATCCCAAAGTAAGTATATAAGAGAAGTATGCAATCAAAGCATGATTTGTGGGGACATCTATGATATTACTTTTTCGCCAGCTCATATAAGCAGTTTTATTTGATATCTCAATTGATAACAGAAGAGCATTGAAATATTAAATGGAAGGGACTGAATAACTGTGTCAAAACTATGAATCAGCGGAAAATTACATAGTTATCCGTAGACGTTTGGAAGACAAAAATACAGATGAAGATCCATTTCTATGGTTGGAATGTCAGAGTTGATTTGGCATAGAATTTAATGATTGTAAAGGTACTTAATAGACGACTGTAAACCATTCATTTATCTACACATTGATGTGGGCGTTATATGATTGTTTTCCTATATTGATGCATTTGGCAACGTTTGCCCACTGAACGAACATATGTAGGCTAATCTTTGTCTCGAATCTACAAATACTTCATCTTCTTGTTGATAGCCAGTTGGGCATACATTCATTGATCAGTTTTAGATTTCGATTCACTAAAATGATCACTAAAATATCGATTTATCACATAAATGATTGACTGTTATTTTAGTGACCGGCTTGATGCAAATAAGGATAAATCATGAATGATGATCCTGCCTTAAGCTGCAGATACTTTGTATTACACTTTGATTGTATCCTTTCTTCTTTGAAATAAATATGACGGGAGAAAGAAACCATGCTGTCGACATGGTTGCTTCCTCAACTTCAAATGATCCAACCATTCAATGAAAAAAGGCTGTCCTTCATGCAAGATTGAGCTCATCCTTATTGACCACGTGCGATGCGCATAGAAATAGATTGTTTATCTGAAGTTGACTAGAATGGAGATTGACTCAAGGTCGCGGCACATCCGAGGGAACTAAGTTGGGGCATGAAGAACCAATGAAAGGCCTAGAATTGTACATGTGACTGATTCTAGTCCAATGATACAACCGTTGACAAGTGTATCTAAGCGAAAATGCGTGCGATTTTTGTGCCACTATTGTGCATTGCATGAAGCTTTACTTCCATTCTAGAGGTTTTATTGTCATCAATTTCTATGGCGATGCGTAACTGGCTAGACATAAATTCGGTAAGCGTTAAATTGAGAGGGGTGGACATATTCCGTGGCCGTCGAGATCACCTGACCTTACCCCCATGGATTAATGGTTTTGGGGCGATTTGAAGTGGCGAGTCTACGCCGGCAGTCGATTTCAGTCAACCGAGGATCTTGAAGAAAAGATTCGATCTTCTGCTGGGGAGAACTGATCTGATGACATCAGAATATCAGATGTAGCAGCGACAGACTGTGTCATCGCTATGAAAATGACGGAGGTCATATTGACTGTCGGTTACCATGAAGCATGTTGAATGATCGTTTTATTGCTAAATGGATTATTCTTTTTGTTTTGTTTTGTCTTATACATTTTGCTTTTTATGAAAATTGTAGAGAAGTTGATGTGATATCATATGAAACAAATCATATCAAATAAAATGGGGAATCTTCGGCTTTAAAATGACATCTCATATGATGTAATAGGTAAAACATAACACGAACTAGATGCATTTGGGCCACCCTGTATAAAACGAAAAATACATGCGTTTTTTCGTACATGCGTCGTTGATTATATTGTCAAATGATTAAGGAAAATTTTGGAATATTGAAAATCATGAAATTGTGAAGATGTGAGAAAAAAATGAAGGAGCTATATTTCGGGGACCTAGACACACCTTTGTAATACGAATATGCATTTTCATTATGTACATATTGTATCATGTTATTATGCGTGCCATTAAATACAAGCATTATAATTGTGTCAAATCTCTATTAGAGCTGCTCATTGTTATATAAATCTTGTTTTATAATAAGATGATAAATCTTCATATAGCAGCCAGGCTTGTTGAATTGTTATAACATGGTGCTTAAGGGAAATTATTTGTTATGAAATCAGGAAGAAATGTGAATCAAAATGAAAATTGTGATGCACTAACAGACAGTCATTGCTTTTCTGAAACGACGTTTAACGTATTACGTATTGTTTACCATCGCGAAATATGCAGTCCAGCCAGATCCTCAGATTCATAAGCTGAGGGCCTGCTTCAACCCAAAGAGCAAACAGAACTCACAAGCTTATTAAATATTTCAATCTGCTGCATTGACATCTTTAATTAGGCTGCGACTTCTGTCTAAATCTTGTTATGGATTTGTACAACATGAAAGAATTCCAATAATCAATAGAGAAACGAATTGCTTGAATATTTTGTCAGAATCAAAGCGTATAATTTGCGTCATTCGTCAGATCTGTGCTACCCAACCCTCGAAAATCTCTTGAGATTCAACAACTGTTAATCCTTTATAGGTGGCTTTAAATCTCCACATTTAAACAACAATACTCCCCTCCAATTTATACAACACCAGGTCCCTTTCTATTATCGCTCTCACGACGAGGAGAGGCAGTCCACAACTCAAGCTTATTTGAGTGTAATCAAAGCTTTGTTTAAGCGTGATAAGCGGATTTGGATTAGGAAGAGCTGACGGACTGTACGCGGCGACACCGGCGAGAGGGCGGAACCGCTTAATCGTCATGTTCAACGACATTGCGGGCACCTCTGAGAGACCGCAAGAGTCATCTAAGAGGATTTGAAGGCGAGATCCGTACGCCTGGGGTGATGCTGGTAAAGGTTACAGGAATCTTGCATTGATTCGGCAACTTTGCAACGGCGTCGAAAGCGAGTGAAATCTAAATGAGAGTTGTAATGAATCTCGCCCAGTGAACCAATAAGGATTAGAATGTCTTCTCATCATCATCTTCTGTTTCATTGCTGAACAGTTGTGACTGTTAAAACAATAACTAATTTGAAAGAAAGGGGCATGTTTCTCCTTCTGTGACGCAATACGTTGAACCAGGACTGGTAGTGTTTTAACTAAACAATAAAAATATGTTTCAGCACGAGAGAAACATTCCATTTAAAAAGATGGTAGGATCCATCGATTTTTTCAAATATGGGCCTCCATGATGCAACTCTGCTCTGCACAATAGAATTTTTGTGCTTGTTTCTTTTTTTTCTTATTTTTGCACAACTTGTTTCTCCTTCATGAGCAATCTGTAGTGATGTTTGTCAGAGGAATTTTACATTGATTCTTAAACTATTGTATCAACTGGTTCAGATTCAAGAGTGGATGGGCCTGTCCATGGGATTGGCTCTTTCTCACATGGGTGTTAGATAATAGGCCTACCGGTATATTCTTCTCATTGTCAATGTGAATTGAATGTTTCATCTCTTCTAAGTCAAATTCTAAAGTCAAAAGTGTTTGCTTCCAAAGAAAGCATTGGAAAACATGAACATGCACAACTTCATAAAATACAGAAGCATTAATAAAAATCAGGGGTAAAAAATGGTAGAACATTAATAGAAAATGGGGATTGGCTACAGAATGACGCATTAGCGACTGTGTAGGTCTATATATAATACTGCATAGCTTATTAGAATCGCTCAATAGATTGCCTTTTTACTTGTGAATAATTGGCAACTGATCCAATCAATTAATTTATTGAAGATGGTTCATCAATCAATCATTTTCAATCAATTAATTTTTTCCAGCCCTGATAGAAACTGCGCTTGACTCTACATTGTGCTAAATGCATTGACATTTTTGGCATTGTGATTGCACTGTGAATCTGTGAATATACTAAATGTGAATGCTCAGAAAATCGGGATACCGCTTCCTGAAAGTAACTAAAAATATAAATATTCATGCTTTATATTTTACAGAGGATACAGAAATCCATTGCCGCCTAAGTTTCAAGAATGAAGTCTCATTTAAACACCTGTCCTGGTGCTCCAGTTCCTCAAACAAGCACTTTAGAAAATGAAGTCGACACTAGACACGTAGGCCTACGCTGAGAAATCGCACCATGCGTTAATGGATGTCTAAATAACTTGTTGTTTTATGCGTATCTTTACATGTCATGCTAATGCCCAAAATTTGTTAAATAATGATACAAACATAGTGATAAACAAACAATACCTTTATTTAGGATTTAGAAGACAAGATGTTCTGAGAGACAACTGATAAAAGATAAATGATAAATGATATCTCGACCATGTCCCTTATGTGCTTCGAATATACATGTAAACAAGGTTCATTCATTTATTTATTTATTCTATCAATTCACGCAGGCATATATTTGTTACATGAATTGCAAAGTACGAGATTGATTCGTACATTGATTTATTAAAAAAACAAAAATAAGCGCACAATTGGAAGCCTTAATTAAGACTATTCGTCTTAGTGATGCTCATCAACAAAACTAACATAAGCGTATGGAATAGGTCACATTTTTCAATATCAGTTTATTGGAAATGCTGACTAAATAGTCATCTCTCTTTTTAAGTACACAGTACTGGTTTTTATCCGTTCCTTCGTCGAGTATACTTTCAAAACAACAGTGTCCATATTTGGGAAGCATTTCCAACGTTGAGAAACACCGATTCGCGTTACATAAATTCGCATGCGGGTTGACAGTGCTAGGCTCGTTGCTTTTACTATTATCCTACTCAGCCATGTAAGTGAGATTGAGTTTTCATACCCGACCCATTCCAGTTATATCGCGATTCCTCAGACCAATGACAGATCCGGTTCGCTCATTTCGAGCCATTCAGGCCTGCAATGATTACCGTTTCGGTAAATAAGATGAACCAAAATCTTGAGCTCAACTGTGCATGTAACATCGGGTGTCCCTCAAGGCTCAGTGTTGGGTCCGTACCTTTCCGCGGCACATATGGGTTCCTTAAAATCGGTCTCAAAATATTCTCATATGGTAAAATGCGCCGATGATGTTATGGTTTTGATTCCATCATACAAAGATGTAGATGTGAATATATTGTTAAAGAATGAGGTTGGTAACATGAACTTTTGGTACAGTGAGTACCATAGAGCAAATATATTAGGTAGAGTGGTAACTCCGCATTTATTAGATCCCCAATGTATATACAGTTTCAATTTTATTAAATGAACTCAAGGGAGATACAGGTGGTATTGTCACCAAATGTGAGATATGCAAATTTTTGCAGTTTTGCAGAAATTACAGCGGAATTGAGTGGTCATGATTGCAAATGCAGAAGGAATGATAGTATTTCACAGATTCTCATGACAGCATTGGAGATTAAATGTTTTTTAAATTAGCAATTCGATGGGTTCCTATTGCTTTCATACTAGACCTCAAGAGTATTTTCTTAAGCGTTATCATATCACAGGCAACCTGCCACTGGCACAGCAAAATCACATAATCAAAGACAATGACTTCATTAAACTTTGAAAGATGTAACTGGTTCCACATCACTATTCAGAATGTAGAAATGAAACATGAATTTACTGAATCACAAAATCATACCGGTGAAAATT
Organism: Prostheceraeus crozeri; assembly: GCA_907163375.1. Classification (NCBI taxonomy): domain Eukaryota; kingdom Metazoa; phylum Platyhelminthes; order Polycladida; family Euryleptidae; genus Prostheceraeus; species Prostheceraeus crozeri. The sequence continues at coordinate 176,954 of CAJQUW010005326.1, forward strand.
GAATTAGAAACTTGAAACTTCAGCCAAGAGAGCACGAATAATATCGCGACTTTTTCATGAAGACTTCCATTATAATACGGATCATGAAATTCACTTGATAATCAACTCAATTTCCGCTTATGTAGGATGCTTTTCAGGAAATATTCATTCCTTTTGATATCCAAATTGTTTCATACTACTTATATAGGAGAGTCACCTCGGTAGTATATAAATTGGCAAATTTTGACTTTTTTCAAAAGTGCTCAAATAATTTTTTGGACCACCGGAACGTAATCTCCGCAAAAAACTGAATCTTTTGATATAAAAATTTTCATTGCATACAGATACTTTTTTGTATACAGACACCTTCTGAATGCAAAAAAAACAAAATGTATGTTTGTCTCTTGTGCGAGAGTAACAGCATTACAATCTCCTGACATATCTTTATGTAGCACAATGCGGATTTTAAGTGTGATTTTTCAGGACAATCTCTCATGGAGTGAGCACGTTGGTCACATATGTAGACTTGCCGCGCGTCGTGGCAACATTCTGCGCCTCTTAAGAAGCCGAATAACCAAGGAAGATCTCATTGTGATCTATAATCTGTATATTCATAGCTTGCTTGAGTTCAATTCTCCCTTGCGTGTTGGCATCACGAAGAAAGATAACGACAAACTAGTAAGAAAATTCTTTAACTCTCACACAGGATCATTTGTGGAAAAGCTTGCCGTTGTACTGCATTTTACTCCTTTGTCTATAGACGTGATAACAGAGCTTTAAAATAATTTAAGAAACTGATGCAACCTTGCAGTCCTTTGCATTTTTTGTGTCCTGAGATTGTGAGAAGCTCTCTATACGTTTACCTGTCATTAGAACAAACAGAAGAATATCATAATTTATTCCGTATTGTACACTTTTGTATAATAAGATCCTTAGCATTTGATGCTATATGAATTACTTTTCCATGTCGCTTGTGCTTATCGTCATTATTGTGATATTAAATGTGTTGCATGATTTTCATTTTCTTTGAAATAAAGACACATTACTATTAGTATTATTATTAAATTCATACATCCATGGCTGCTATTATGAAGAGGCCTATTATACTCAATTGGCAAAATTTATGAATTTCAGCTTGATTTTTGCCATAAACTATGGAAATCCCGCGAATGTACTTTCGGCTGCAGATAGCCAACCAATCGATGGGCATGGTGATCTTTGAAGCAAACTTCGGTCGACCATTTTCAAATTGTAAAAAACATCTTTTAGATATGAAACTTGAAGCGCACCCAATCAAAGCCATCGGTGCATTTTTCTAAATTTTCTATCAATTTTTTAGTGATATCTAGCATGTTGATGACATTTTTTGTAATTCCCTTTACAGGACAATAAGAATGATAAATTCCATGATTTAAGCTATGTTTCAAGGGATTGTACTCGGTTTGTTACGATAGCGGATTCCTGTGATTGGTACAGAACCTAGCATTGGAATATATGCCAGCCACATCAATCTCAGTATCACGCAATTTGCAACAAAAATATTTCCTCGCTTTCAAACTGTAATTTGTTGAAAGAAGCTTCAAAAATGATATTGAGCTAATTGTTAATTACATACATCCTTCTCTTTACATTTTAAGGAATCTGAAGAGACCGCGAGCAGTCGCCTTGTGTTGAGAAGCAAGGATTTAAAGTTTTCAACTATTCATGTTGTCACATACATTATGCTACCTGATAAATCAACGATGTCACAACTTCTCTCGACTTAACGATTTAAACGAACTCTGCATCAAAGTGATGCTCTACAAGCATTCGTTCTTTTAAAGCATTCGCGCTTTGAAAATTATCCTACTAGAATGTTTCCTTATTAATCACAATTGCTATAGCGACGATTTCTATATTTTATGTGTTTTTTATATATTTTACATTTATATACTACCGTGCTAACTTGAAATTATAAGGTCATACACTGTCCCTGTTCAGCCCGTAGGTAATCCGACCCACTTTCAAAACTGGTTTGTGCTACATTTCGTCGAAATTAACCCTTTCAAGATTTGAAATGTGAGACAAGATATATACATTCTTTAGGCTCATAATCAGAGGGAATTCCACCGAAAGGAGAAGACATTCGTGTTGGATATTACGCGGTAGAAGAACGAATCGATTGAAATTAGCGGACAAGTCGCTTTATGTCTTAAATGAAGAGGGCCAAGAAGGTGAATGATTTTTGATTTGCTGCATATTGTATCACGTGAACCAATCGCCTAGCATTCCGCAGTCATCTACAGTGGTGCCAAGGCGCTTCGCTCATCATTCTGTTCATTCTGTGATATTTTTTCTCTTCTTTCGTCATGACATGATGATTGAATACTTTTCGCGACTTCTATCGCCCATCCTGCTGTTCGGACCAGCCCTTCTTCTGATTCTGACGGTTGAACGGAGCAGTGCTTGCTTTCGTAGTATTTACTTCAATCGCCGCAGTGTTGAAAGGGAGTATATTTTCGTGAAGGACGAATACATTCCACGGATGAATGAATTTAGCTATCTTGCGAGTGGTCCTCTAAGTCGCTACGAATATGTCAAAGATAGAAATCGACTTCCACGAGTGGCAGATTCGACTGGAATTCAATTTTTTGATGAAAATGCACATAGAATGACAGAGGTAAGGATAAATGGTTCTTCTTTTTAGCATGACAGTTTAAAAATCTGAAATCAATGATAGTTGATTTAATGAAATTAATGACGATGCGAGATTATGGAAAATGACGAGGTCGAGGTCAGATGTTCAGGAAACTGAGCCACCGACCTCAAAATTTCATATAACAGTACTTCTTCTAATAACCGCCCATCCCTGCAGTTTCTGTAAGTCATTCATTGTCTAATGTTATCAGTTGCGATAACTTTCTAAGCCACTTGATTTCATCACTCATTGAATCATCATCACACACTATCTAGCAGCAGAGAACTTAGATCTCTTTTTGGAATGTCTCACTTGATCTTTCTGAAAAATGGAACTTTTCGATTTTGAAAAATATCGAAAATTTTGAAAAAAATTGAAAAGCTCGATGTTTAAATTATAATTATTTGATCTGCATGTGTGCATGCACAACAATAGATAATTGATGAAGTAAAAGACATCATACGGCAATCTTATTTTAATAGCGGGTTTTGCATTTGCATAAATCTAACGAGTAATGCATGTGCACATGCAATATGGTACTTATTGTGTCATTGTGTCATTTCATTGTGACACATGTACAACATTGTGTCAAGTCATTGCTCAAACACGTGTCAAAGGTCAAATGTTTCAATTTCTCTCATAATGGAATCAAATAAAAGCAAAACTACTAATTAATATAACCGAAGTACGTGTATATACCAATAAAAATATTTTGATCATGCGTTCCTGATATCTTGCATTTCAATGAATTGCATGTCATATATTCAACATCAGACGCACGGTAGATACAAGTTCAAGCAAATTTAGTTTTCTTGTCAAGGGTGGACGGCCAAGTGTGAACAAGTACAGAGATGGCTGAGAAACATTCAATGATAACTGCCGCCAGTGACACCAACCAATCAGTGCCAAGGTAAAGACAATGAATAAAGGAACTCTTTATGTACACATAAAACAGGTCGCCTCGCAGCTATGTACAGTGCTTCCAATACAATGCTGCGAGGCGACCTGTTTTATGTGTACATAAAGAGTTCCTTTATTCATTGTCTTTACCTTAGCACTGATTGGTTGGTGTCACTGGCGGCAGTTATCATTGAATGTTTCTCAGCCATCTCTGTACAGATTTAGTTTTGTGTCAGCTCAGAGACTCAGGATGACTATTTCATTCAAATACATTCAACATTAATGAACCATAAATTTTCCTTTGTCCAATAGATGATAAATTGACACCAGTGATAGAATATGAGGAATTCGGAGTTCATTGGCTACTTCATTCTTTAAGTTATAAAATTTGAACCTTCCCCGATCGGGTCGGATGACATTCTTCATTACAGAAGAGTCATTACACGATCTAAATATTTGAAAATATCAATCCTTTCACATTGGTTCTGTCTCAAGTTTTAGGGAGTTTAATGCAATACTAGTACATCCCTACAAAGGATGAGTTTTCTACAATTTCTATGAGGATAATAGGGCTTAAGTTGCTCTGCGAACGTGTTCTTGTAGACAGGCATTTTGAATGTAGGTTTATCATTTAACTAAATAATGCTCAGTGGACAATTCTAAAGCTATGATATGCAAAGTATAACATAGGATGATGAAAAATGAAGGACTTGCACGAAAATAACAATCTAAGAGTTACATGAAAGGGCACGTTTTCTCAATTTACCAGAAACTACAAAATCGAGATACTGTAAGGCACCTTCTTTGCGAAAAGATCAACGATTTGTTTTCATTGCATTTCACTTTATTTACTAAGACTTTTCGATGCGTTCGCCTATTACCAAGCCCTTACAGACAGAGAGTGATCTGTAATAGTTGAAAACGGACGAGAACCCGGAGAATGTGGTGAATGGAGAAAAATAATAAAAAATGAATTTCATCTTCAAATTCCCGCAAAGAGATCAGCATTCAGGTTTGGATGAAAGATCCAGTGAATCCTCAACAGGAAGCGTGTGATCTAGCCATTGCATTATGCATTTCACGAATAAAAATCCTCCACGACTGTCTGCTGAATAAATACTTTAGTACGAGAGTAATTTTTTTATGCAAAAAATCTTTTGAATAAAGTTGACTCTGAACAATATTCTTTTTCGAACCAGTTTACAAACACTGCGTGTGAATATTAAATGTCGATATTTCAAGCTTTTTTCATATCCTTTATTAGGCACAGCATGTTCTTTTGTCAAGTCAAATTTGACTTCTGTATATGATTTTGAGTTTTTATGCCACTTATATACGCATTCCAGAAACATACAACTAAAGTATTTAAATGCTCACATCGTGGAATTTAAAATCTTTTCAGAGGAGAAAAATGCTGAATAAAAAGACTGATGAACTTAAAACATACTGTGCCACATATTTTGCAGTCACGGTTTCAATATCGATATATACATTTTGCAAAATTCCATGCATAGGATGCGCTCGTATTTAGGCATAACGTTTGAGTTTGAATACATAACCCTACTAAATCAGTGACCAATTCAATGCTGAATATACAATGTATCTCGTACTATTTACTGAATCTAAATAAAGTGGTTTTAGTTAGGAATATCATTTGCAATCCTTTGTGATATTTTCAGTGGATTGTAGCCATTGGCTAGTAAGCTTAGTGCCGTACAAGTAATCCAACTGATTATATAAAGTGATGTACATGTATATAATAAATTCGCTACAATGATATAACGCATAGAAATATATCAAAAGTGTGTGCATGGTGCTTAAATTTTGAATACTCATAAAAGGAAGAAGATGGTGCATGGACGATACTGCTTGGATAACGATGCCATAAAAGTCAAAGATAGAGGATGCAACAGAAAAAAAGAAAGAAAGAGAAAGAGAGAGCTGAGAAGCACGAAGATCCGATTCGGTCGAGAACTAATTCGAATGTTCAATTGTGGACATTGGGAGTATAAAATACAGCATTCTTGCAAGTGGGGATGACTCAAATCAGAATTCAACGCGTTGGGGATGAGTGGCAGAGAGGAAGATAGCCTCACGCATAAGGAAGTGTGCATAGCAGCGGAAATTGATCCAGTACGCTTTTTTAGGCCTAAGCAGAGGAAGTGCTGCTTAGGTAATCGGACTCAGCCTTGGCCAGCCTGCTTGAGACGCATACAATACGGGCCTACGCTAATTGACCGACATTCGGAGGACCACAGATTACCAATCACCATGGATTGAAAATTTTTCTGATTTTGTGGCATCTATTGCGAATTAATTGGTATTCCATGTAGGGATGTGGTCTCCGATCTAATGAATGAACTGCTTTAGCTCTAATCTGAACTCAGCTATATACTTTGTGAGAATGTTCAAACCACAATACAGCAGAAAGGAAATTCTGATACAAAAAATTAGCTTCACTGTAAATGCAATGCCTCAAACACATCTTGCGACGATATTGGGTTTATTATGATAATTTTTTTTCCATGCCAGATGGTTCGAACATTTCTAGTATTGAAGCACAATTTGACATCAAATCATGTTCGATGAAAATGAAAACAATTTTGACAATCTAACTAATGCTATCTGTTGCTAACTGAGGGGCAAAGTTAATAAATACACAAAAATTATCCCTATAAAGTATGAACAATTCATTTTATCCCATCTTAATTTTATTAATCTGCTTCTTATGAGGATGAATTGTGAGTTCTAATTTGGTCTAGTACGTGTGTGTATTTCTTGACTATTCAGTTTAATTTGTCTGGCAGTCAGAATTTTCCAGACAAAAAGAAAACAAATTTGAACCGTTGGGTCGCATTCGTTCACGATCTACAGGTATGTACGCCAGGTGTTGCCCATTCATAAAATCAACTCTAAAAGCAAGTGGGCTAAAATCTGACTAACGTGGAAAATACAGCATGACAATTTCCTATTTACATAGGCTTGTATATTCTGTCCACAATTCTTCTGAGCCTGAGGCGATTCTGTGAAGTGAATAAATGAATCTGGAAGCCTATACAGCATTTGGATTTGTGAAGTCTAATCTGAGCGGTTAAATTTCTGTGATAGCCTATATTGCAATTTTCACGAAGCATTCCCTAAGAAATGATTCGCCTTCACCTTATCTTATAAAGTATTGCTCCGAATCACAAGAAATTCACTCTGAAACATGTTTGGGGAGAGAGCTGTTACAGTGATATCCATTTTCTATAACTGGTTCGTCTTCGTACTAAAAATGTCATTTCAAATTTATGATCACCAATTTCATCTAATTTTTGATAATTTTGAAAATTTATCGAAATTTGGCTACAAATCACCTGTGGTTTGTACCAGGGCTGTGGAGCCGATGCGTTATCTCATCGGCTCCGGCTCCGGCTCCACGACACTGATGTGAAAGGCTCCGGCTCCGGCTCGGCTCCGGCTCCGACTTCAAATTCAGGTTCTATCTATGCTGGTTATCCTGGATCCGTTGAACGGGTTTTTTGGATAACGGTGTGGCCTTTAGAGGCTTGCTACAATCATCAAATTAGTTTTCATTAACAAGCAACGACTTAAGTTAATAATAAAAATGATAATAGCCTAATATAATGACAAATAACATACTTGTCATATATTTTTGCATGAATTGACTGTCTCTGAAAGATAAAATAAAGTTATAGCCAGGATTGGTTAAATTAGATAAAGATCTCCCGCACTGGCTAAAAATAGCCTAGCCTGCAACCAGTCTACTACGAGGCTACATTGAATAAGACCACATGAGTGATGATGATATACCTAATTAGCCGTCACAGGGGCCGAATAGTATAAGCTTTTTAACAAAGCTTGAATATGAAACTGGATAGCGTGTGCCTCTAAATAGCTTATAGGGCCTGTATCTGCTCGAACATGGAAAGGGTATCGGCTATATAGCCAAATATACCGTATCAATAAAGACATCAATTGCTTTATTGAATATTAAAGTGTATATAGGCTAGCTTAGGTTGTTATGGTTATTTGTTATTGCCTTTATTCAATAGTCTGTTGGTCCATGAATAATATGATCGGTGGGTAGCCCACGACTCATCATCTGTAGAAATTGTAATTTAGATAGCCTCATTGCAGTGTAGGCTAGAAATGTACAATTGAAAATTATACTTAAAAAATTAAAAATATCTAATTTAGGACAAGTTTTGTAATTCTATGCAGCATACTTAATAAGTTAAGGCCTAACTTACATTATATTAATTTCGTATTTTTCATTATGGCGTAAAGTTGCACTAAATAACTCATCAATGATTCATGTATATTATTATATTCAATTTATGTATAACACATTACCACTATTCCTCTGATGATGGTTAGGCTGATGAAACTGAACTCGGAGTATCACACAGTATGTTGCAGGGTGCTATGCATAATAAAAATTTGACTGCGAGCACCGAGCAGAAATCCCATCTACTTTGCTAGCTTTCGAATGCGCGTGCGGTTTAATGTCACAGACAATAGAAAAGGGAGGTCAAAAGGCGCCTTTATTGAGAGCGTCTCAGTCTTTTTTTATTGTTTACATATAAGTCAGCATGATATCAGCATAAAGTGTTGACAGACGGAAAAAATAATAATGAAAATTCTTGAAATCCACAGGTCTATGACATTTGGGGAAATATTATTACACGATACGGCTCTTGTACAGTCCTCCCCCCTCCATTTTTTCTCTGGTCAAAAGATGCAGCACCATTGGATGTCCGTTTCAGCATCACCGGTTTGAGTGTATCAAACCATGAGCAGCATTCCATCACCATTCCGTGCTGTTGTAAAAATCTACGTGGGTAATTGCGATGTCATGGTCGCAAACTTCGTCAGCAAGTCAACATTGTAATTTGCCTTCGGGTTTTTCGCATTGAAATATACCCTTTGAATTTTGAAGTCAAAGGAAATTCATTGTGAATGAGATACCTTTAAAATAATAGGGCGCTACTAGAGGGCTGGGTCGCTTATTATTGCTATAGCCACTTGAGGACTTGTAGTCAGGTCATTCGTGTGAGTGTGAAGAGTTATCCCTCCAATCAAAATTGATCAAATTGAATAATCGATTGTTTTGAAAAATGTAGGTGGGGGACTGCACAAGAGCCTACAATACAATCTAAGGAAATTGGCATTGTCACAGATGCCAGTAGCTTCTGCCAGTAGCCATACCGATGGATGATAGCCTACATAGTAACCGTATTAGATTTAAGACATTGCGCAAGAAATGTAGCTATATTATCTTTGCTGACTGAACTGGAAATGTGTACACAAATGACTGGCGACTTGTCTCTAGGAATCTACAATCATCTAGTTAGCATGCATATAACAAGTCTTCAAATTAATGGATTTTGGAGAATCCGTTGTCAATATGGAAATTAGTCTTACGAAACATAAAAAAATATTACACATGTGTGTAAATATATAATAAATATAATACAAAAGAAGGCGGCAACTGCAAAGAAAGATATCGTGGAGGACAGATCATTGGTATACTTAAAAGACATATCTTTAGATTTCAAGTGATTTAATTTTTTTATGATACCAATTTATAACTTTCAAAATTCTAGATTTATATCAAAGCTCAAACTATCGGAGCCGGAGCCGGAGCCGGAGCCTTTGTGATAAATCGGCTCCGGCTCCGGCTCCGACCAAAACCATCGGCTCCTTAAGGCTCCGCCTCCGGCTCCACAGCCCTTGTTTGTACACCTGTGGCTAGAAATTACGGCACCAAGTTTGTTGAATGTACTGAGAAATTACTGATGCGAGCGAAGCGAAGTTGATGAGATTGATTTTTGCAAGGAATGCAACTCAAAGTAAGCGTACACGAAATGTGAGAGATTTCGCTTCAAAAATAACCATTCTATTGCATCCTTGAAATGGCATTTTGCAATTCGACGTAACTTCAAATATGGTTATAACTTTCGGAATAATTCAAATGATTAGGAAAATGCTGAAAAAGTGGCTACTTAAAAGTGCCGTTACTAAACTTTTGAAAATGGAATATTTTTTATAGCTTTTTAATTTCAAATTCTCTATTCGATTTCTATGTAATGGATAGAGGATGGCTATGCGATTCTCTGGGATATAGAGAGGGAAATTATTTGATGAATCCCGAGGGCTTTAGCCGGAGGGATATATCAAATAATTTCACGAGCTATGTCAGAGAATCGTATAGCTATCCTCTATCCGTTATAAAGGATGCCAGATTATTAGGACCATAGATATCCGCGACAAAATCCCTCTCTACCTAGATTTTCCCTGGGAACAAATTTTATCAAATATAGAAGGGATTCTGAAATACGATTCTACAGCTATGCAATAATCTGGCATACTTTATAGTATGATAAATGGTTGTCAAAAAATTATCCATAGAGGCCTTTTCGAGAAAAAGCCCGATATTTAAAAGTTCAGATCTGAAAATCGGAAGTACGCTACACGTGTTTCTTCAAAATATCCTTTAAGATTTTTCTACATATGTTTAAGTGATTTGACCTCTATATTGCGAATATGATGCATAAGAAATCATCCATCGAGTGCTTTGCGAGAAAACTCTTCGTATCGGACAAAATTGCTGTCAGGGAGATGTTATTCCAATTTCGGGTACAAGCTGCAGAGGACAGTCAAGGGCAGGGTAATAGTGCAAGACGGCGATTTTTCCTAAGTGGGTTTCATGGACAGGTGAATCGTTGGAGAAAGTGTGCGATTACCGTAATTGATTACATAGAAAAATAGGAACTGCTCGCTCTTCAATTGCAGTTTTTACGGAGCTCTTCTTTGTGATCATGTGCCTTTTGTTTAGAGGAAATCATAAATCTTGCCGGTGAAAAGCGATTTTTTTCTCAAAAGACCTCATTTGTAAGTTATAACTAGTGTTTAAAGGCAAGGAGGCATTATTTTTCAATCAACTCACGTGCAATGTCAACAAGTATTGCAGGCTCCATAATATTTCCACATTCAGAATAGAAATGATTGATTGGAATATTAATACTTGATTTGCATTACTATTGTGAGTTTTGTGACATAACGTTTTAGTGAACCTATCCAGGTAGCATGCATTCACCCACTAGTTTTGCAGCTTTAGACCCTATATCAAAGTATCAAGACAAATATTTCTCAAACAGAGAACTGGGTGATGATAACATGAGAATTATAACTATTATGAATATACAAATTAATGAAAGCATAATGAAAATATACAATATGATGGTGTTGTGCATTTACAAGTAGTTAAGTAAAGCAAATGATAGGACACTGGAAGGAGAGGACACTACATGCGCAGAATAACATGAATGACATTTTTTGATCAGTTTATGAATCACATGGAATGTAATTGAAGATCATGAACATCTATATAAACGGCCTGATATCATTTTGAATGTTCTTTATTTTATTTATGGTATTAGGAAAACACAATTCACTTCTATGTGAGTCAAAATCACTTGTATTCTGAAGCAAAGAACAATTGAATAATGGAAATGCTTATGGAATTCATAGTCTCATGGAATCGCACAAACTTTCATAAAATGATTTTAATATAAAATTTTCAGTAATGTAAGACATACCACTATATTCTGCTGTGGGATTAAGCGTAGGTTGTTTTTGTTTCATCATAATATCTTCTGCAATGCTGACTTCGTCATTAGCTTTTCCCTTGCATTTTATGCAAAATTGCTTAGTAATGTCCTGAACACAATAGTTGCAATTATTTATACGATCCTTCACTGCTGTGTTCGTATAAATGAGCTAGATTATTAGTACCAGTGTCACAACGTGATACAGCAAACTCCATTGATATGATTCATAGTTTATATCATCACCGAGTAGTCTGGCAGCCAGATCGAGTTTTTGCAGGGAACGAGGCCGAAAATGAGACTTTCAAAGAATGAAGTCCAACTTGTGCCTACTACTACGAATTTGCGCGTCTGCCGAGTTCTACCTGGTTCCTCTTCTTGTCAGACAGAATCAAAGGAAAACACAATCATGTAGATCCTATGGGACGCAGATCGCAGTTTTTGACAAAAATGAAATATTCCATATTTTCTTTTATCAACTGAAGAGTACTGAGTCTAGTCGAGCCATAATTGTCGACATGACATGTCTTCAGGTTACCATGCTTCTGACCGGCGATGTATCCAAGAATGTGATTCACTGTGGATAAAGTGTACCAACATGTTGGTGATTGCCGACAATAGAAGGCTTGCCAAATTTGAATGTGTTAAACTCCATAGATAAGTGTTCATGAACATGATAAGAATAAGTCTCATTTTCGGTATCGTTCCCTGCAGAGGCTAGTTCTGGCTGCCGATTGATAGCCAAGGACAGCAATTAATTGTTTTTTGTGACCATGACGTTTTGATGCGTTTTAACTTACATTTCACATGTCTCCTACAGAGATCCCATATATGGGAATTTCGTTTGAATAATAGTCCATTCTCACCACAGCATATGGGAATTCCCACTACCAGGCAGTGAATTTGAAAACACCTCAAACTGCTGCGATATCGGCTAACATACAGTATACGGACAAGACAGTTATGCCGATATTTAATCTTCTCATTTTTGGCACAGAATAAACAAACATTATCCTATTTTTGACTACATGCAGTGCTTATCATAATAATGTAATGAACTTATCTCAACACAACTGAACTTTGCCGACAATTTTTTTCTACAACGTCTTGTTATTCGTTGTCAGACGCTTTGGCTCTGATACGAGAGCCAATAGTCAACTCACTCGTATTTATTGCTGACACCTTCAGACTTCTGGTCATGTTGATATTGTCATCAAGTTGTTCGCCAGGTGTCAATTATCGTTTTATTCATCATGCCATGCTGACTGAGTGTTATGTTCGTTTTGTCTTCATATTCGGCGCTGGTCTCTTGTTGAAGATTGGTCCGAGTGGCTCTTGTTACACACGGAGATACTTCAACCGACGAACTGTAATTCATGAAACAGCCTTCGTTCAAGATGAATACATCCCACGAACCTATGAGCATAGCATTTTAGCAAGTGGCCCTATTTGGCATTGTCGATTTTTTCACAACAGAAATCAACTACCTCGCGTCTCATCACAATACATAACATTTTATAACGAAAACGCGAGAAGAATGACAGAGGTAAGAAATCGATGCTTTCGAGTAACTTCACTCTTTTCGTTTTAAACACAGGATGGACATAGCAGTTGATAGTTCAACAGCGCTAGAAATTTGGACACCGCATTTCTTTGAATTAAATCCGCCCTTGATTGAAGATTCTTGAATGAAAGACGCACCATGCAAAATTCATCTCTAAATGAATCTCTTATTGAAAAAAGGCCATCAATTTTTTTAAGCACATCTGTAACTTTTTCCAGCTATGTCCATGATATGCAGACAAGGACTTTCGTATAAATATAATTACTACTAAAAACTTTGAGATCCACACCCTGATGAAGAGTAGGACAAATGATACACTGGAAAAGGCTAGTAGACTTTAAACTAATGATTCATTTTTAATTAATAATTTTTACAAACTAAGGACTATATTGCGGCATAAAGTCATGACGGAATGTTGGCTAAAATTACAAGCTAAAATATACACAAAGCTGAAGAAACTTAAGTTCCATGCAAGGACTCATCAGGGAGGAGCTAGCAATCAAACTTGTAGAGGAGAGATCTATTTCTTGATAAGGATATAATGCAGGAATTCACAAGAGGATTAACTTTATAACCCATTCAAAAAACCCCAATATTTAACTAATATGTGGCAAGATATTTTTAAAAAATTCAAGCAAAATTGCACGCGTTCTGAGCGTTGGACTAGGTTGGGAGAGGCACCAGAAAAATTGCGCTGATTTCCTCTTTCTTTTGGTCACCTTTGGTTGTCGTTCTGGAAAACGTCGGGTCGAAAAGTTCGCTAAAACATTGCGCTTCAATTGGTTTAGCAGCAATGTTTCATTAATAAGACAGAGAGCTCGAAAGAATTTGAATGAGTAGTGTCATAAGTAAACTAATCAGAAATGATCATCTAACTCACCATATAATAAGCTATTTACATTTTTCATTTCGATTTGTAATTTTGAAGATTAAAATGACCTCCGAAAAAGCGGATGATCGATTTAATTTGGATATCTATTCGATGATTTGAGCCCTAATCTTGACAAAACAGTCCAGCTTCCGTATGCCGTACATGTGATTTTTATTGATTTAATGATTTTCTAAGCAAAGCTAGCGCAATCCGAGGGTGCTGCCTCCTCAGATCAGTTTAACTGACAAACGTTACCAATAAAAGTCACACTGAAAAACGTGTTGATCTTGCAGTTATGAGGTCAGGCAGATGGTAGGAGGACCGCAATTTAGTACGAATGCAAATAATCCAATTCTCTCCCGACATATAC